>CM065594.1:93448203-93702502 GCA_033119425.1 Bufotes viridis | reverse complement strand
CTGCTATTTTTCACCTTAAGGACCACGTCATTTTTTGGAAATTTGACATGTCACTTTTATGTGGTAATAACTTTGGACCGCTTTTACTTATCCAGGCCATTCTGACATTGTTTTCTCATGACACATTGTACTTCACGATAGTGGTAAATTTCAGTCAATATTTGTAATTTTTCCAAATTTACATTTCTCTGCTTTTAAAGCAGATAGTGATACCTCATATAATAGTTATTACTTTCCCATATGTCTGCTTTATGTTTGGGTCATTTTGGGAATAGCTTTTTTTTTTTTTTTTTTTTTTAAACGTTAGACGGCTTAGGGTACTTTCACACTTGCGTTGGTGCGGATCCGTCTGTTTATTTGCACAGACGGATCCGCACCTCTAATGCAAACGTTTGTATCCGTTCAGAACGGATCCGTTTGCATTAGGTATAAAGAAAAATGACAAAGTCCAAAACGGATCTGTTTTGAATTACATTGAAAGTCAATGGGGAACGGATCCGTTTTCAAATGCACCATATTGTGTAATTGACAACGGATCCGTCCCCATTGACTTACATTGTAAAAAAAAAAAAAACGGATCCGTTAGGCTCCGCCTCTTCAGACGGACACCAAAATGCTGCATGCTGCGTTTTGGTGTCCGCCTCCAAAACGGAATAGAGGTGGAACGGAGCCAAACTGATGCACTCTGAACGGATCCTTATCCATGCATTGGGGTTTAACTGATCCGTTTTGGACCGCTTGTGAGAGCCCTGAAACGGATCTCACAAACGGAATCCAAAATGCTAGTGTGAAAGTACCCTTAGGCCCCTTTCACACGGGCGAGTTTTCCGCGCGGGTGCAATGCGTGAGGAGGACGCATTGCACCCGCACTGAATCCGGACCCATTCATTTCTATTGGGCTGTGCACATGAGCGGTGATTTTCACGCATCACTTCTGCGTTGCGTGAAAATCGCAGCATGTTCTATATTCTGCGTTTTTCACGCAACGCAGGCCCCATAGAAGTGAATGGGGCTGCGGGAAAATCGCAAGCATCCGCAACCAAGTGCAGATGCATTACGATTTTCCCGCATTGTTGCTTAGCAACGGGACCCAATCTCTATTATTTCCCCTTATAACATGGTTATAAGGGGAAATAATAGCATTCTTAATAAAGAATGCATTGTTAAATGAAGAGGGAGGGGTTAAAAATAATAAAAGTTAACTTACTTTAGCCACTTGATCGCGTAGTCGCGATCTGTCTTCTCTTTCCCAGCATCAGCTAAGAACTAAAGGACCTGTGATGACGTCACATCACATGGTCCAATCACATAGTCCATCACCATGATGGTAAGATGGACCATGTGATTGGACCATGTGATGTGATGTAGCTCATAGATGCTGCAGGGAAAGAGAGGACAGATCGCGACTACACGATCAAGTGGCTAAGGTAAGTTAACTTTTATTATTTTTAACCCCCTCCACTGCATTTTACTGAGCATTCTCTATTAAGAATGCTATTATTTCCCCTTATAACCATGTTATAAGGGGAAATAATCAATTCTCCAGTAGACCCGAAACCGGACTTCAGTGATGAAGTCCGGCTTCGGGTTGGGTACTAAACATGGCGTTTTTTCTCACGCGCGTGCAAAACGTATTGCAAACGTTTGCACCCGCGCGGGAAAAACGCACATATTCCCGCAACGCACCCGCCTCTTATCCGGGCGTCAAACATGACGCCCGTGTGCAAGAGGCCTTAGAAGTTTAAAAGCAAATCTTGAAATTTTTCAGGAAATTTCCAAAACCCACTTTTTAAGGATCAGTTCAGGTCTGAAGTCACTTTGTGAGGTTTACATAATAGAAACCACCCAAAAATCACCCAATTTTAGAAACTACACCCCACAAGGTATTCAAAACTTTAACCCTTTAGGCCTCTTTCACATCAGCGTTTTAGCTTTCCGTCCTAGAGATCCGTCCTCGGGTCTCTAGGACGGAAAGCTACTGATCAGTTTTATCCCCATGCATCCTGAATGGAGAGAAATCCGTTCAGGATGCATCAGTTCAGCATGTGAACGTTTTTTGGACGTTGACAAAAGCGCAGCATGCTGCGGATTTGTCTCCGTCCTAAAATCCGGAAGACATGCCGCAATGCCAGATCCGGAATTAATGCCCATTGAAAGGCATTAGTCCGGATCCGGCCTTTAGCTAAACATCGTTTCCGCGCATCGCCAGGTCCGACGTTTAGCTTTTTGTCAATGGTTACTATGGCAGCCAGGACGCTAAAGTCCTGGTTGCCATTGTAAAGAGTGGGGGGGCGGGGGAGCGGCATACTTACATTCCATGCGGCTCCTGGGACGCTCCAGGATGACGTCAGGGCGCCCCAGTGCATGGATCACGTGATCCATGTGCGCGGGGTGCTCTGACGTCATTCAGGAGCGCCCCGGGAGCCTCACGGAATGTAAGTATGCCGCTCCCCACTGCTACTATGGCAACCAGGACGCTAGTAGTGTCCTGGCTGCCATAGTAACACTGAAAGCATTTTGAAGACTGATCAGTCTTCAAATGCTTTCAGTTCACTTGCGTTGTGCCGGATCCGGCGTGCATTCCGGCAACGGAAGTGCACACCGGATCTTCACAACGCAAGTGTGAAAGAGGCCTTAGGTGTTCTACAAGAATTAAAGGAAAATGTAGATTAAATTTCAGAATTTCACTTTTGGCAAATTTTCCATTTTAATCCATTTTTTCCAGTAACAAAGCAAGGGTTAACAGCCAAACAAAACTCAGTATTTATTACCCTGATTCTGTAATTTACAGAAACCCCATTTGTGAATGTAAAAAACTGCTGTACCGGCACACGGCAGGGCGCAGAAGGAAAAGAACGCTATATGGTTTTTCAATGGCAGATTTCACTGGGATAATTTTAAGTTGCCATGTCCCATTTGAAGACCCCCTGATGTACCCCTAGAGTAGAAACTCCAGAAAAGTGGCCCCATTTTGGAAACTACGGGATAAGGTGGCAGTTTTTTGGTACTATTTTAGGATATATATGATTTTTGGTTGGTCTATATTACACTTTTTGTGAGGCAAGGTAACAAAAAATAGCTGTTTTGGCACTTTTTTTTATTTTTTGTTATTTACAATGCTCATCCTACAGGTTAGATCATGTGCTATTTTTATAGAGCAGGTTGTTACGGACGTGACAATACCAAATACGACTACTTTTTTTGGTTGTTTCAGTTTTACATGATAAAGCATTTTTGAAAAAAAAAATGATTTTATGTGTGTCTCCGTATTCTGAAAGCCATTTTTTTTTCTTTTTTTATGTGGGCGACTATCTTATGTAGGGGCTAATTTGTTTCAGGATGAGGAGGGTTTGATTTGTACTTTTGCGCGGGGACCCGATGGGGAAGCACCTGCACCTGCCCGATCAGTCTGCCATACATGTACGGCGCGGGTCTTTAAGGAGTTAAATGAGGCTTCACGGTGTTTTTTTCTAGTTGGTCTTCCTGAGATCAGCTATTATTTTGTTTGACATATCAAAATAATATTCATTTTTCTTTCAAATATTTGTTTATTAAGACAGTAACATTTTTAATTACAGATAAACAGAAGAAAAGAAAAATTGGCAATATCATTCCTTACATTGATAGCTAAGCGGTGATAATATAGTAATATGTGTAAGATCTTATGAAGTACACAGTTCTACTATAATTCGCGATTTCCGTTAGCAAAAGTATTTAACATATACATATTTAATATAATAATATTCATTTTTCAATGCTTTGTGCAGCCCCGAAGTTCTTTTCCGTACCTACACTAAATGCTATAGTCTGCTGTATGTAAGGTCTATTAAAACTGAGCCATGGTGCTCATCAAGTCGTTAATTTCTTGTGTTCTCCTCAGGTCTATCCTATGGCCGTTGTAGCCACTGCAGAAAGAGGGTTAATAGTTTACCAACTAGAGAACCAGCCCTCTGAGTTCCGAAGGATTGAGTCTCCCTTAAAACACCAGGTAATGTGCTGAGTGTGGCTGCTTGTGGCCTGGTATCTTCCGTGTATGTAGAGCTTGTTAGTTCTTCTGAGATTTAAAAAAAAATCGAGAAAAGAGCAAGAAATTATAAAAATAAAAAAAAATAACCCAAAAAAACAACATTATTCCCATCTGGTGACCGCTACAGATGATCCCTGGCCTCAGTGCTTAGCTGTGACTGCTGAGGCCAATGATTAGCTGCAGCAGTCACGTGAATGAGTCTCCACTGGTCCTGTACTAGGTAGCCGTCAACAGACTTCTACCTATGAAACTGGCTCATTTGCGTATATTTAAACATCATTTTCTCAACAATGCGGACACATGAACATGGGACAAACACAGCTCCTTTTAGCTGCCAAGCGCACATGTAACAGGTCAGCCAGTGTCATAGGTACAAATCTGCTGACAGATGCACAACAGTCTGACGTACTTAGCTTTACGCTAGGGCTACACTGCAACATGTGTGACATTTATTATAATCATAGTCAATGTTGACGCACTGCGACACGACAGTTGCAAAAAATCCATTCAAGTTGGATTTTTGTGCGACACCATTGACTATCATTATAAAAAATGACGCCTTATCCCTCAGTTTTCATTGTGCAAAGCTCAGCGCATGTCACAATTTTTACTAATACAGAGGGAGCATAAGACTCCTTTTTATGCGTAAAACTGGGATTCGGAGTGATTCCTCATGCCACATATGTAGGTTTGTCCCAGCTACCTTATGACATATGATGTGGGACTGTATGCAGTTGTGGACATATTGGAGAGAAGTTTTTGGAATTATCCGGATCGTATTTCAAACAGACATCCCATTTAACCCTAGGGGGTGTGCATTTTAGATATTATTGGGGGCTGGGTGGGAGATGACCTAACTAACGTGGGTATTCAGAGGATCTTATTCCAGACGTGAAAATCGATTGCTTGTTACTGTATCCAGGCCGTTCCGCCCACTAAACAAAGCTTTAATCAGTAATACTATTTTAAGATTGGAAAGGGGGATTTATGTAAAAATCAGACCTCTTAATACATTTAAAGCCCTATGGAATCGTTGATTTTGGTGTTTTGGTATTATCCTCCCAATGTCTGCTGGATGATAGATCTAGAGTGGCATGATGGCAGGGATAGTGGTCCTTTAGGGTTGAAGTTCAGTAGTCACTCTTAGCCCCGGTGCCTTCTCCCAGGTGTCAGACCCCACCGATCAGATACTGGTGACCTATCCTCAGGACAGCTCACCAGTATTAAAAACTCGGAAAACCTTTTTAAATAATAATTTGGGGACTTCTGTGTCTATTCCATTTTTCCAGCACCGATGTGTCGCCATATTTAAAGATAAACAGAACAAGCCAACCGGCTTTGCCTTGGGCAGCATTGAAGGAAGAGTCGCCATCCATTACATCAACCCCCCAAATCCGTAAGTATTCCGCCTGTGAGGACTGAGCAGAATGCAGTGTGGGTCGCTGAACAGCAGTAACACAAGTCTCTTCCTCAGAGCCAAAGACAACTTTACATTCAAATGTCATCGATCCAATGGGACAAACACTGCAGCTCCTCAGGACATTTATGCAGTAAGATTTGGGATTTTCCTTTCTGCAGTTGTGAGGGTGGTGGGTGCAGGATTCGTACCTTTCTGCTTTTAGACTCTTTAGTGTATCAGATGTCCAGCATTATGAAGGAATGCTGTTGATGCCAGACTAATGTCATTTTTCTGTACACTGTTGATAGCTAACGTTCTCCCGTCAGGTAAACGGCATCGCCTTTCATCCGGTACACGGCACTCTGGCCACGGTCGGCTCTGACGGACGCTTCAGCTTCTGGGACAAAGACGCTCGGACAAAACTGAAGACTTCAGAGCAACTGGACCAGCCCATCTCTGCTTGCGGTTTCAACCACAACGGAAACATCTTTGCCTATTCCTCCAGCTATGACTGGTCCAAGGTGAGTACTCCCATGGTTTGCTGTCTGCCCAGTGCGCCCATCTTCTTAGCAGTCATTAATCCTCCTTTCACCCCCCACCCCAGGGCCATGAGTTCTACAATCCACAGAAGAAAAATTACATCTTCCTGCGTAATGCTGCTGAGGAGCTAAAACCCCGGAATAAGAAATAGTAAGTTTTAACGTGTGTTTACTGGTTTTTCTTCTGATCGATGGGCTGCTGAGAGCTGCAGCCCTGCTGACATTAGTCCATCAGTATCTTGATTTAAAAAAAAAAACTCTCTTAATTGACAGATTTCTATTTCCAAGGTATGTGATGGTGGTGGGTAAATTGCAGAAATGTCTCCCCTATATGATGTAAAGGAAGGTTAAAAAAAGAAAAAAACATTGGCCCCCTTCAGATAGACAGTACTTCGACCCATTTTAATTATTTTTTTTTAATTGGATCATTTTTATTTGTATAATCTGATTCAAAGTATTACAATCATATTGTTTCCATAGATTGACACCTTGTAATTAAACGCTGGCCCATTTAGTTAAATGGTTATATTCACATGAGCAATTTTTCACCTGGACCATTAGTCTGTGCTGACAAAATCACAGAATTGCACCATCCTGCTCTGAGTTATGCAGGAAAATGAATCGCACTGATGCGTTTCTTATAATCCTTCTGCAAGGGGGGGGGGTCCTATGGTGACATCACACATAGTTTTTTATGGCAGTTTGTGATGCAGATTTTTGAGCTAAAGTCAGGAATGGATCAAGCAGGAATGAAAAGTATAAGTTAGGGCTGTAGAGTCGAAGCTAGTTTTGGGTGGAATCGGTAGGAATGTGCCAACTCGGACTCCCGTTTAAAAAAAAAAAAAAAAGTTGGTAATATTGTGTAATTTATTATCTTTCATATGAATTTAGAAAAGTTTAGAAATGTTGATACCTTCATGCTACTCCAAGGCCCTTAGTTACAGTGCCTGAAACTGCTGTACGTGCTCAGTAGTAAGTTCCTCCTCTGTACTGGGCATGCAGTCATCTGAGAACTGCTAGACAGAACAGGAAGACAGCATTAAAGGGGTTGTCCAGAAATAAGTAACTCCTACCGCCGCGCTGGTCCTTCATGCCTTCTTCTGCGTGCCTGTCTTCTTTTCCATGGCTTGTTTAATTCTTCCACTGCACAGGCGTGATCATCTGCTCCTCTGCAGCCAATAACTGGCTTCAGCGGTGATTTGTCTCTTGTGGACATGTCGCCACTAAGTCCAGTCATTGGCTGCAACGGGGCAGATAATCATGTCTATGCGGGAGAGGGAAGTAAACAAGCCGCAGATCAGAAGATAGATACATGGGAGTAGGGCTGCAGCTATCGATCATGTTAGTAATAAAGTATTCTACCGATTAATACAGCGATTAATCGAGTACTCTAATAACAAAAAACGAATTAAAAGAACGTTTTCTATAAATACGCATTAGCCCTTGTGCCATCAGATGCCCAGCCACAGCACCAGTGGACTAAAATGTCCTGACGATGTGTGTATGTCGGGATCCAGTGCAGGCTGGCGGGTGACCACAGAGCGTGAGTAGTAGCAAGCTCTTCACTCACACTCTGTGGTCACATGGCACAAATGAATCATTGATGCAAAAAATTTGCATCGAGAATTTTTTTGTGTCGAGTTAGGCCTCATGCACACGACCGTATGTGTTTTGCGGTCCGCAAATTGCGGATCCGCAAAAAAATGGATGGCATTCTGTATGGCGTCTGTTTTTTTTGCAGATCCATTGTAATAATGCCTATCCTTGTCCGCAAACTAGAAAAAAATAGGACATGCTCTATTTTTTTTGCGGAACCGAAAAACGGACATACGGAAACGGAATGCACACAGAGTACCTTCCGTTTTGTTTTGTTTTTTGCGGACCCATTGAAATGAATGGTTCCGCATATGGTCCGCAAAAAAACCGGAACGGACACGGAAAGAAAATATGTTCGTGTGCATGAGGCCTTAATCGATTAATTCGAGTAATCGTTTCAGCCCTACACAGGAGCAAGTGAGCAGGTTTGGAACTGCAGATAGCAGGTAAGTATGACTCTCCATAGTGGAGGCAGGCAGCAGGCACCTGTGATAAGTTATCAGACAAGCCTCGTATAGTGGCAGTACTTGGTTTTGCAGCTCAGCCCCATTGACTTAGAGGACCTTTCACTGGTCCTGACCTTACAATTTAAGTACTTGACACTGTAGGGCATGTTGATGAGATGTCCTTGCCCTTTTTTTTGTTCCCCCGATGGGCTGCTCAGTTCCCCCGCTGTGCCCACCGTTCTGGATTCCTGCCCTGTATGCTAATCCATACCATCGGTACAGGGAGGAGGAGAGGGGCGTGTCCTTCTCCCTGGCTGTGAGCTGTCCAATCATAGCGGACCAAGTCACAGCCAGGGAGAAGGAGACTCCTGCTCCATGTACGGATGCTATTGATATGTGCGCCAAAACATAACAGGGGAAAGGAGTAGGCCATAGGGTAAAAAAAAAGGCGCAAGGACATCTCCTCAACATGCCCTACAGTGCCAGGTACTTATATTGTATTGTCAGGAGAGGGGAAAGGTCCTATTGGGGCCATGTGAAGCCACCGTACATCGGTCACATGTCCTCTTCTAACAGCTGATCTGCAGGGGTCCTGGGTGTGGACCCCCACTGATCTAATATAGGTCATCAATATACATTCCCGGTTAACCCCTTTAAGTGTATAACACTGTCTTCCAGTTATTAAATGCATAGCGCATTACTTGTTTAATTACAGGAATTTAGAAAACTTCAGAAATTGTATTCCAATAAATATGGCTTACGTTGTATCTAAGTAGCCTGTTTAGTCCTACATAATGGCAATAAAAAGCCCCATATTACCATTTTACTATAGTAAATCTGTCATTACTTAATTATTGGCCATTTATGAAGGAGCTGGAGTCGGTGTGTGATAAAATGGAGGAGTCTAAGTCCGAACTGGTATAAGTCCTTCCTTTATATTTCTCATTCCCTTCCAACTCACTTTTGGCTTTGGCTCAAAAAACTGCATAAAAAACTGCCACAATACCCTGCGTGACACCACCCTAAAGGTATGACTCAATCTGCCATAAAAAAAGAAATGTTTTCCTCCTGATCCTGAATGGTGATCTGAACCTTCAGTACTAGACCTCTATACAGTTATTTAAGCCTTATTATTTTATGCTTAATCACCTACGACCACCTTTGTCTTTTGAGGGAATTGTGAAAAGACTTTTCACTATATTTATTGCATTTGCCAGTTATATACATTTTTCCTCTCCACATTCCAATAGCCATAACTTTTCCCTTCACTTAGCCATATCAGGGCTTATTTTTTGCAAGATAAGTTGTATTTTCTAATTGCACCATTTAATTTACCATATTCTGTATTCGAAAATGCAGAAATTGACAAAAAATGGCAAGTGGTGTGCCTTCTGATAAGAGCCCTGCGATTTCACTTCAGGGGCTCTGATCAGAATTCAGAGGGAGCCCCTGCTTCTGGCTAACTCCACAGATGCTGTGATCGCTATTGACTGCGGCATCTGAAGGGCTAGATGACCGGGTTTGACATCATCGCTGATCCTGTTCATGGCCGCCGGGTGCCTGCTGTATTATACAGCCGGCATCTGCCCGCTCCATGCATTGTCTCAGCCACAATGAAGTACAGGAACGTCATTGTAGCTAAAGGGGATAATCTGTCCTTTAGTTGTTTTTAGTTACACTCAGATCCTTCCCTGTAAGCAGCTCTCCCAGTTTTACTCCCTAGGCCAGTGGTGGCAAACCTATGGCATGCATGGAAAAGGGCACTCTGAGGCCCCTCTGTGGACACGCAGCTCTGTGCGGGCTGTGCGTAGGGTTGCCACCTGTGCACCATTACTAACGAGCTGTTCCATTGCGGAGCACTCATTAGTACAGCCTTTTGCTCACCCCCCCCCCCCCCCTCCTTCTGCTTGTATTACAATAAAGAAGTAAAACTCACCACATCCTTTGTATGGTGCCATGGGGAACACTTGCTGCTCACTGGATGCACAGGACAGGACCTGCGCTCCAGCGTGATGACTTTTCGCAGCATGGACTAGAAGCAGCAGAACCTTCAAAACATCATCACGCTGGTGTGCAGGTCTCGTCCTGAGCATCCACTGAGCATCGAGTGATCACCGCGGCACAATCAAATGGATGATAGGAGTTTTATCTATTTAATTTTTGCACAGGAAAAGTGGGGAAGGGGGCATAAAAGGGGTTGTCACATCACGGACAATGGGGGCATATCGCTAGGATATGCCCCCTATTGTCTTATAGGTGCGGGTCCCACCACCGGGACTCGCACCTATATCGAGAACGCAGCTGTGAAAGTGTTGGTGGGCGCATCGGGCATGCGCATCCGCTCTCCATTCATTTTCTGTGGGGCCCTCGAGCGCTGGCACTAGAAGTGAATGAGAGCGGTGGCCGGTTATGTGCAGTGCGTTTCCGTTCACTTATATGGGGAGTCAGCTTGGTGGTGGCCAGAACAGAGTCCTCCAGCCACCACCTTGCGGTGCTCCGTTCCTGATATAGGTGCGGGTCCCAGTGGTGGGACCCACACCTATAGGACAATGGGGACATATCCTCTAATTGTGATATTAATACTGGGAGCCACTAATGGAGGAAAAAATACTAGGGGGACAATAATGGGGCATTCATTTTACTGGGGGACATTAATGGGGGCCTTAATACTGGGGACCACTAATGGGGCATTATTAATACGGCCGTGTCCCGTCTTTCCGGTGAACAGCTGATCGGCGGGGGTGTCTTTGCGATGAATGGGTTTTGGGTTGCAGTTTGGGCACTCTGTCACTAAAAGGTTTGCAGTCACTGCCCCAAGCCATATGTTGCATGTAGATTTGCACCCAGATACATACCTTTACATTTATCCACATTGAAAGCATTTGTCAGGTGGATGCCTAAGCATTCTGCATTTCCATGTCGGCCTATAATTTCTGCACGTCTTCTATAGACTGCCATGTACTACTACAGTTACAGAGATTTCAGATCTAGGACAGCCTGTTACGTGCTGGGACTTTCCATCAAACCTTCCCCTGCATTAATCACGGCCTGTTTTCCTGACAGATGGATCACGATGTTTGGATGTCTTTTTCTTATGTTCTCTGAACTCGTCGGGTTTCATCTATCAAGCTCTACAATATTCTTCCTTGTGGTCAAAATAACCCCGGAATGCTGACATACAAGCGGCTGCCAACTTCACTCTCCTGTGTACAGATCACCCGAGTACGTCTGAGGACCTCAGCCCTGCCCGGTCGCGTGTCTTCAGAGCTTCTATCTCTCCATCCCTTGCTGCGTCTGTGGGACTTTGTGACTGTTGTGGGATGGTGAGGCCTCAGCATGCGGACAGATAAAACTGCCTTAAATCCTCTGTGTAAAATGAAAACTAACCTTGCTTTGGTTTTTATTTTATATTTGAATAAAGCATCATTTTTAGTAAACGCTCATGGGGGTCATGGGACCGAGCATTGCCTTATTTACCCAGTCTCCGGGTACTTTGATTCCGCTGGTGATATGTGGCTTGCTTCCCAGGACTGAGGGGTTTAGATAAGATAGCGGTTTAATTATGTTTGATCATTTTGTCATTTATATGTCTGTGTTTTTGTAATGTATAAGACATCTAAGCCGGACCCTGTGATTTTACTTGTATGGTTTGTCTTCCTTGACTTGGCCAAGTCGTCTTGTGCCCTCACTTTGTGCTCCTTATTTCCTCTTCACTGCATTGCTGAGTCACCAGTAAGAAGATAAAGGACCCTTCCTTCCAGCGGCTGCCAACCAGACGTTCACAGAGCCAGATGCCACTCTCCTCCTTCAGGCTGCAATTTTGAGTGGGATAGATGTTATCAACCCTTTGAAAGAAAACCACCACAAGACTGATTAGAGGTCGACATAAAATTTTCTGTCCCCATGATAACACTTCTTCCCACGTTCTGGCCAGCTGCAACCAATCACAATACACTTCAAATGAAGGAAGCAACGGGATTCATTGAGACCCCTTACCCTGTGATTCCGGTGAGCTGACAGCGTGCAGACAGTGCCATCATGGCACCTGAGTTTCTAGTGCAGAAGGCTTGCGCTTTCAGTCACCACTTGACGCAAGATCTTTAATGTAGTGTAAATGTTTAAAAAAAGCAGCTAAGAGGATTTAAGTTAAGAAATGTAGATCCCTTGGTATTATTGTCATCTCTCAGATGTCTTAAAGGACGTGCAGCTGTCTTCTAGCTTTAGAAACGTTTCCTGCAACATGCCAGCATAACCACACGGTGGCAGTACTGCACCTGTAACAGGTTTCCATTGTTTTACATGAAGTAGAACAAAAACTGCAGTATCATGTCTTTCGGTGTGGTTCAGCTTTAAGGTGCAAGGGTTACACATCGTGATATACAGGAACATGTTAAATTTATATGAGCTGTACATATAATTATTTTAACAAAAATGTCCAGGTTATACCAGCATGGTCCATATCACTATATACAAGAAGATGTATAACTTATACCAGCTGTACATATATAATTATATACAGAAGATGCCCAGGTTATACCAGCATCCTCCATATCACTATATACAAAAAGATGTATAACTTATACCAGCTGTACATATATAATTATATACAGGAGATAGCCAGGTTATACCAGCTTGGTCCATATCACTATATACAGGAAGATGTATAACTTATACCAGCTGTACATATATAATTATATACAGAAGATGCCCAGGTTATACCAGCATGGTCCATATCACTATATACAGGAAGATGTATAACTTATACCAGCTGTACATATAGAATTACACATAGAAGGTGCCCAGGTTATACCTGCATGGTCCATATCACTATATACAAGAAGATGTATAACTTATACCAGATGTACATATATAATTATATACAGGAGATACCCAGGTTATACCAGCATGGTCCATATCACTATATACAGGAAGATGTATAACTTGATACCAGCTGTACATATATAATTATATACAGGAGATACCCAGGTTATACCAGCATGGTCCATATCACTATATACAAGAAGATGTATAACTTATACCAGCTGTACATATATAATTATATACAGGAGATGCCCAGGTTATACCAGCATGGTCCATATCACTATATACAAGAAGATGTATAACTTATACCAGCTGTACATATATAATTATATACAGGAGATGCCCAGGTTATACCTGCATGGTCCATATCACTATATACAGGAAGATGTATAACTTATACCAGCTGTACATATATAATTATATACAGGAGATGCCCAGGTTATACCATCATGGTCCATATCACTATATACAGGAAGATGTATAACTTATACCAGCTGTACATATATAATTATATACAGGAGATGCCCAGGTTATACCAGCATGGTCCATATCACTATATACAGGAAGATGTATAACTTATACCAGCTGTACATATATAATTATATACAGTAGATGCCCAGGTTATACCATCATGGTCCATATCACTATATACAAGAAGATGTATAACTTATACCAGCTGTACATATAGAATTATATGCAGACGATGCCCAGGTTATACCAGCATGGTCCATAACATAATATACAAGAAGATGTATAACTTATACCAGCTGTACATATAGAATTATATGCAGACGATGCCCAGGTTATACCAGCATGGTCCATATCATAATATACAGGAAGATGTATAACATACCAGCTGTACATATGGAATTATATGCAGACGATGCCCAGGTTATACCAGCATGGTCCATATCATAATATACAGGAAGATGTATAACTTATACCAGCTGTACATATAGAATTATATGCAGACGATGCCCAGGTTATACCAGCATGGTCCATATCAGTGTTTGCTGGTGATCATCCTCTTGACTTACTCTTACTGCTGTACTAAGATCACTGCTTTCTATCAGGTACTTTCCAGCCAACACAAACAAGGGACGTTTGGCAGCAGAGATGCTCTTATCTGTAGCAGAGAAGCCGATCTAGGTAATTCATGCTATATTTGGTGATATTAATCAAGGCAGAAAGGAAGGAAATGTGGGGGGTCTGATGGGCTCTGCAGGAGATTTTAGTGTTAACTCTTTACATAGTTAATACAGTTGAAAAAAGTTTAAGCAAGGAATAGGTGGGGACGTGAATCCCAGAAGGAAGTGAGATTCGGAAGTGAGACTATTATAATCATGGGTACTAGGGATGAGCAAATCGACTTCGGATGAAACATGCTTTTTTTACAGTAGAAATCAATTTATGAAGTTATTACGCAAAGTCTCTCAAAGTTTCGACAGTACACATGAAGACTGTACAGGGGATGAATAATTATGTCATCCCATACTAATGATGGGTATCGCATGTAAATACATGTAATGAGCGATGTTCACCATGCTGTTTTCATTGATCTGTTCTCGTAACCGGCAGAATCTGCCTGTGTGAAAGGACACTTAGGGGTTAAAGTGGTTTCCATTCACACCGAAATATAAATAACACCAGCAGTCAACCTTACTGAATTATATAAGTCAGATGATGAGGTTCTGAGTGCATTTTTACTCTTACAGCATAATTGCGATCTGTGACCTTCACCTTGTGTTTACATCCCAGCGGAAGGCTTATGGGGAGTGCCTGGCATCATTTCTCTGCCTCTCCTTTCAATCCCAGCTGGAACATCACAGATCCAAGCAGGGCCAGCAACCTTCACTTCAATGCAGTGAATACTAACAAAGCTGTGTTGACTATGGGTTGGGGGAGG
This sequence comes from Bufotes viridis, assembly GCA_033119425.1. NCBI lineage: Eukaryota > Metazoa > Chordata > Amphibia > Anura > Bufonidae > Bufotes > Bufotes viridis. Next base: position 93,687,768 of record CM065594.1, on the reverse strand, counting down.
GGCTCTCTTCCAGTGATTTGACAGGTTTTCAACTCCAGACCTTCTGTATGTCAGGTAGAAGAGTTATCATTATACTACAGACCTGCTCTGTTGGAAGTGCTGTATTTTCAGTGCTTAAAAAGCTTTCTTCACAGGCACAACATTAAATAAATAATATACATTACTCACTATAGTTTGGGGAATTTGGCTTTCGGGTGAAATTTATGGAAAAACGTAAAAAGTTCACGTTACAGTGATATTATATCATAAGGGTAGGGCATTTAAGTAGAAGCATGCAATGGTGATTTCCTAATCTCAAACAATTTATTGAAACAAAAGCCAACACCAGTGGTGGGTATACCCCCACAAAAAATGTCAATGTCTCAATAACTTGTCATGTGGCCTTGAGCATCAATTACAGCTTGACAGACTTATTGTCTGCTGAGACATGGCATCCCAGTCTTGAAGGGTGGCCCTCAGGTCATTGAGTTCCTGGGGTACAGAGTTACAAACCTCTACAGCCGACTCAGCTGATCCCGTATGTTTTCAATGGGATTCAGGTCTGGAGAAAGTGCAGGCCACTCCATTTGAGGTATCCCAGTCTCCAGCAGCCGTTCCCTAATGATTCAACCTCGATGAGCTGGCGTGAAGATGATATTAGGCCTGTGTTGTTCATGCAGAGGCACAATGACTGGATTAATGATGTTATTCAAGTAGTATGGGCTTGTCTCTGTACCATTCACAAAGTGTAGGGCAGTTCTGTATTGACTAGACACAGCTGCCCACACTAACACCACCACCAAAGGTTCATCTTGTGACAACAATAGCTGATGCATCGTTGGCGGCCATCATTTCTGCTCAGTGTGAATTGACTTTTATCAGTGAACAGCACTGAGGCCCACTGGTCCCTCTTCCAGCGTAGATGCTCCCTGGTCCATGCAAGACGATGACGCCTGTGGTCAGGTACCCTTGCAGGTCATCTAGCACGCAGACGACACTGATGTAAATGGTTTTGAATGGTCCGACGTGACACTTGGGTGCCTCTCATCGGTTCTGAGTGATGCTAGAAAGGCTCATTCCCGTCTATTGGCTGCCCCCTTCCCCGATGCCAGATGTTTACATCCGCGCGACAGGGAGATGCAGCGGCGGTCATGCCGGCATCAGAAGTGACGCGGGTGTCGGGGAGTGAGGTAAGTACTATCTGTGCAAGGGGCCCAGGCATATGGGGGTATTATAGGTCTTGAATAACCCCTTTAAGGTGCCTATACATTTTCAGTAGATGTCTGCTGAATGCTCGTTAGGCCAACAACTTATCTATCCCGATGCACACACATGCTTGGTACAGCCAAACGTACATATTTTCACTAGAAGGAGAGTAGAAATCCACTGCCAACACCTCTGGTGGCAGCTTATCTCTTGGGAGAAGAAAAGGTTCTGATGTTGAAATTTAAAGCTCCCAATCCTTCTCTCCTCCAACATCATCTGTCAGGAGCTCGCCATACAGATTAGACTGTCAGCTGGTCCTGCTGAACATTGCAGTGAACTGGGGGGCCAGTCCATTAGGGTTTGACACTGGATGTCACTGCTGACACCCCCACCCATCTGCTGTTAGGTGAGTGCCTTTACCTCTTTATGGTCATGCTTTACACAACAGCTCTGCTTGTTAAGATTTGCTGCTGTGTGTGAGCACAAACTCGCTTTTAGCTAAGTTAAGAAAATGTATTCTTCTATGGGCGGGGGAGTTGGTTGAAATAATTGTCCTACATTTCCAGAATATATATATATCTCCCATTGTCACAGGTGTATAAAGTCCAGTGACTTGCCATGCTGTCTGGTGAAAAAATGGGTTCTAAGGAGCTCACTGAATTCTAGCGTGGCCGTCTAATAGGAGGCCACCATTGCAAAGTCACTTTGTGAGATTTATTTCCTTCTAGATGTTCCACCATCACCGGTGAGTGGTATTATTACAAACTAGAAACATTTCGGAAACACAGCAGCTCAGCCACGAAGTGGAGACCACGTAAGGTTAGGGTACTTTCACACTAGCGTTAAAGTTTTCCGGTATTGAGTAGTGATGGGCGGCAAGGGCAATATTCGAATTCGCGAATATTTGGGCGAATATTCGCAAATTCGTAATCTCCAGTCATTAGTTTCTTGATTGCGATAATTTGCATAAAAATTTGCATAAACTGGTATTTAAAAGGTATCTTTTAAATGCCAGTTTATGCGAATTTTTTATATGCGAATTTTCGCAATCAGAAAATAATGACATTCATTTCTTGCTTGTGAAAATTTGCATATAAAAAATTTGCATAAAAAGGAATATTCGCAATTGCGAAGATATTTTGCGATATTCTAAATATTCGCGAATTCTCGAAGTGCCAATATTCGCGATTAAAATTCGCAATTCGAAAATTCGTGATCAACACTAGTATTGAGTTCCGTCCTAGGGGCTCAATACTGTAAAAAAAACGCTTCTGTTCAGTATGCATCAGGATGTCTTCAGTTCAGTCACTTTTATGCTGCAGTATTTTCTCTGGCCAAAATTCAGGAACACTTGCCGGCATTATTTTATATTGAAATGTATTAATGCCGGATCCAGTACCAAGTGTTCCGGAAAAACGGTTCCGGTTTTATGCGCAGACCTTTAAAAATGAGAAAAAGATAAATACCGGATCTGTTTTTCCAGATGACACCGGAGAGACGGATCTGGTATTTCAATGCATTTGTCACATGGATCCAGAAACAAATGGTATCCGTTTGCACATGGATTTCCGGATCTGGCAGGCAGTTCCAGCAAGGGAACTGCCTGCCGAATTCCTCTAACACTAGTGTGAAAGTACCCTTACACAGCAGCCAAGTTCTGTGGTCCATAGTACATAAAACTCACCAACGCTCTGCTGACTCAATAATTGCAGAGCACCAAACCTTCTTTGGCATTAACATCAGGAGAAAAAGTGCAGCAGGAGCTTCATGACATGGGTTTCCATGGCCAAGCAGCTGCATGCAAGCCTTACATTGCCAAGCATCAGATGGAGTAGTGTGAAGCCGCCTCTGGGCTCTGGAGCAGTGGAAACGTTCTGTGGAGTGATGAATCACACCTCTCTATCTGGTCGTCGGGTTTAATAAATGCCAGGAGAACGTTATGCACTGTGCCAACTGTAAACTTGGTGGAGGAGAGATAATACTATGGAGATGTTTTTCAGGGGTTGGCCTAGGGCCCTTTATTACAGTGAAGGTAAATCTATTGGACAACTTTGTGGGAAGGCAATTTTCTGTCCCAGTATGACTGTGCCCCAGTGCACAAAGCAAGGTCCATAAAGGTATGGTTGGGTGAGTTTGGTCTAGAAGAACTTGACTGCCCTGCCCAGAGCCCTGCCCTCAACGCCATTGAACACCTTTGGAATAAACATGAAAGATTATGAGCCAGTTCCTCTCCTCCAACATCAATGTCTGATCTTATGAATGCTCTTCTGGATGAAAGGGCAGAACTCCCCATACACACACTCAGCTGCAAAGAGAGTGTCTTAAAAGGGTTCTTTACATTTTTGTGACCGGTGATCTACCCTTTGGATAGGTCATCAGCATCTGATTGCGGCGGTACGACACCCGGGACCCCTGAGGATCAGCTGTTTGGGGCTTAGCTACGACCAGGCCACATGACATAATAGTCATGACGTCACTGGCCTGCGGGAAACTACTGCAAGCGGCGCTGCCTCGTCAGCTGATCGTCGGGGGTACCAATCAGATTCTGAGGACCCTTCCAAAGGATAGATCATCAGTAAGAAAAAGGTAAAGAACCCCTTTAATGTGTAAGGATTTATGATATGTCATAAAATCTCCTGCAAGTGTAAAGTGTAGGTGTCCCAGTACGTTTGTCCATATACTGTATATACAAATGGAGCAGTTATAAACATGAGTGTGATATCAAAAGTTAAAGAGAATGTTTCACCTATAATTTTTTCTGCCAGATAAAACCAAATAGTGACACGTATTCTCTTTTCTAATCTGTTTTTATTTTCTATTTTTTGATTATGGAGACAGAAATCTTGCCTGAACCATGAATAGCATTTAGAGATAAGCTTTACAGCAGCCACCATGGAACCTAGACACCATGGGCAGCAGCTGAGCATGCGCAAGTAGTAAATATTCGATATCACCTATCATGAATGGTGGATCCTGTGTTGTCCACATATATAGGAGATATATGTCATTCTAATCCTGTCTGGGATGATAAGAAGATGACTGATGAAAAGTGATGTGTAAAGACGAAGAAGTGGCACGTATTATTAGGCTTAGTGGCCAGTGTGAAAACTGCAGGGTTTGTTTTTAGCACAAATAGTGAATTGGAAATTTAAAAACATCACCAAAACATGCTTAACATAAAAACATGATGTAAGTAATAGGTCATTTTCTGATGACACATTCCCTTTAAGAATCAATATGCTACATCGGTGTATACACTCCTCAAATTGGAACACCAGGAAGGGCAACCCATAACATTACTTATTAGGTGTCGCTAAGGCTACTTTCACACTAGCGTTTTTCCTGGATCCGGCAGGGTTAATCAAAAACGCTTCCGTTACTGATAATACAACCATCTGCATCATATGAACGGATCCGGTTGTATTATCTTTAACATAAATAGACGGATCCCTCATGAACTCCATTGAAAGTCAATGGAGGACAGATCCATTTTCTATTGTGTCAGAGAAAACTGACCCGTCCCCATTGACTTGCATTGTGGGTCATGCCGGATCCGTCTTGCTCCGCATCCCAGGACAGAGAGCAAACCGCAGTATGCGGTATGAGAATGGAATGGAATGCATTGTGGAGCATTCTGTTCTGTTCAGTTCCGTTTTGTCCCCATTGGCAATGAATGGGGACAAAACAGAAGCGTTTTTTTCCGGTATATAGACCCTATGACGGATCTCAATACCGGAAAATATTAATACTAGTGTGAAAATAGCCTAAGATCTGCAAAATGATCACATTTTCAAGCACCTAGCTCCAATCTGTGGGATGGGCATAAAAGCCAGATCGAAAGAAAAGTTTTTTTAGCCACATGAAACCAGGTCATGTGGGATGATTGTGTGATGCCTCTTGATCATCAACATGCCAATTATCACCACTTGTTACAAACTGAGAGGGACAGAATCCTTTAACCGAGAGACCTTGGTTTATCACTTCGGCAGATCACTATGCCCCAAGGCCAAGATGTCAGCACTGTTCAATATTGTGTGTCCTGGTGTTTGGGTGAACAACGATAAACTTGAATGACGGAAAGAGTTCAAACTCTGCACAGTCCTATAGTCTGAGTAGAAGAATGATGTGTAGTGATCCATTCTGTACTGCAAGGAAAATTAGACATCATATCACAAGGCTTTTGCACAACATTGGGCTACGAGCCAAACATCTAGCTACAGGTGCTCCACTCTCAAAGGCTATCATGGTGCACAGCAAGATCGCAAAGAAGGCTGGAATGGAGGTCTATCCTCTTCATCAATGAATTTCGCTTTGGTCAGACACAATGATAGCCAGAGATTGGTCTGAAGATCATGTGGGCAACGCCATGGAGATGTCTTCACAAAGGAATGCCACACTATTGAGGTGTTGAGAGGCATAATGTACAATAGCCGGACCCCTCTAGTCTTAATTTCAAGTACACTAACAGTTTGGCATTACAATAATTTGGTCTTGGGACCAGTGGTATGGCCATTCCTCAAGTGTGGAGCTGTTTTACAATAGGATAACGGCAGGCCTCATGTTGCTTGAGCTACTATGAGCAGCCTGTTTGGCATGAATGTGCTACCATAGCCTGCAGCATCTCTGGACTTCCATTAATCACATCTGGGAAATCATTGATCGGCAATTGCAAACAGAGCTTCCAGCAGCGGATCTTGATGATTTTCGTGCCCAAGTGTATTCAGTATGGCAGGTGTGGGAGCGTATGTATTTTGTGCATACTCGACACTGAATAAATCTAAATGTTTTAAATATTATGTTCCCATTTTTTTAGCATTTGCATGTCTATCGATCCTGTGATTTCCATAACTCCAGAGCTTTTCCTTCTTGGTGTTGCAATTTCAATGTTGAGGATTGTATATACAGCGATGCTTGAAAGTTTGTGACCCCTTTCAGAATTTTCTATATTTCTGCATACTTTGACCAATAAAGATAACTAAAGCAAACAAAAGAGTCAAAAACATTAGACTTGTGTGCTTAGGGTCATTCTGTTGCTCCATGACCCAAGTTCTCTTGAGATTCAGCTTACAGACAGATGTCCTGACATTTTGCTCTATAATTTGCTGGTATAATTCAGAATTCATGTTCCATCAATGATGGCAAGACATCCTGGCCCAGATTTGGCAAAACAGTTCCAAACCATGATACTACCACCACCTTGGTTCACAGATGGGATGAGGTTTTCATACTGGAATGTAGTGTGTTATAGCAATGGGTGTGGAACCACTGTGCCAACCAACTGGTTTGACTTTGGGCTAGACCTAAAGGCAGTGGCGGATCCAGAGCCTGGTCTCGGGAGGGGCACTTCCGGCAATCGATGCGCCCCTGCTCCGATCACTACAGAAATATAGCCCCACTTACCTCTTACATCCAGTGACGTCTCTTGTGAGGTAGATGTTCTCTGTCCTCATCTTCTCCTTTCAGACCAGACCAACAGTTTTCTTCTCTGCAGTTTACTACTATTCCATCATCCTACTATCTTCTGGACAAATCATCCTACTACCCCCAATACTGTGCCACTGTGGTCCCCAATATTATTATATTATACCCCCAATCATGTGCTAGTGAAAAGTGCCTCTCCCCCTCCCCCCCATCATGTGCCAGTAACAAGTGCCACTCTCCCCCCCTCATGTGCCAGTGATAAGTGCCACTCCCCCCCCCCATCATGTGCCAGCCTCTCTGCAACCCCCCCCCTCCATGTGCCAGTTATAAGTGCCATTCTCCCCCCCCCCATCATGTGCCAGTCTCCCCCCCCCCCATGTGCCAGTGATAAGTGCCACTCTTCCCCCATAATGTGGCAGTCTCCTCTCCCCCCCCCTCATGTGCCAGTGATAAGTGCCACTCTCCCCCCATCATGTGCCAGCCTCTCTGCAACCCCCCCTTCCATGTGCCAGTGATAAGTGCCACTCTCCCCCCTATCATGTGCCAGCCTTACTGCAACCCCCCCTTCCATGTGCCAGTTATAAGTGCCATTCTCCCCCCATCATGTGCCAGTCTCCTCTCCCCCTCTCATGTGCCAGTGATAAGTGCAATTCCCCCCATCATGTGCCAGTCTCTTCTCCCCCTCCTCATGTGCCAGTGATTAGTGCCACTCCCCCATCATGTGCCAGCCTTCTCTATGCAAGTGATGAGTGCCACTCCCCCATCATGGGCCAGTCTCCTCTCCCTCCCCTCATGTGCCAGGGATAAGTGCCACTCTTCCACCCCCATCATGTGCCAGCCTCTCTGCAACCCCCTTCCATGTGCCAGTTATAAGTGCCATTCCCCCCATCATGTGCCAGTCTCCCCCATGTGCCAGTGATAAGTGCCATTCCCCCCATCATGTGCCAGTCTCCTCTCCCCTCCTCATGTGCCAGGGATAAGTGCCACTCTCTCCATCCTCTCAGTCTGCCCCCCTCCATGTGCCAGTAAAATTGTCAAATAATGTTAAATAATAAAAAAATAAACACTTATACTTACCTACATGCGATGCGATGCAGGCCTCTTCCGGCCTGTGTCCCGCTCTGTACTGCTCAGGCGGCGCGATGACGTCATCACGCCGCCTGAACCGGCCTCTGATAGGCTGCCGGCACAAGGCCCGCAGCCTATCAGAGGAGCAGGGAAGGGAGACGGCTCTCCCTCCCCTGCCGCAGCACAGCCATCTGTATCGCTGTCCTGAGGACGGCGATACAGATGGCTATGGAGATGAACGCTTCCACAGTGGAAGCACTTGTCTCCCTGTGCCCTGCCGCCGCCGCCACTGCTGCCCACATTCTCGTGGGGGGGGGGGCAGTTGCCCCGTTGCCCCATCCCCCCCCCCTGGATCCGCCAATGCCTAAAGGTCGCCCAATCACACCTGATTATCATCCCGTTATCTGCTAATCTTAAAGGTTCCCATACATTTGCTACTCACAAACATGAAATATTGGATAATTTTCCTTAATAGATAAATGACCAAGTCTAATATTTTTGACTATTTGATTTGGATTTATTTTATTTTTTTCAGGACGTGTGAAAATCTGATACAGTTTTAGGCCAAATTTATACAGAAATACAGTAAATTCTGAAGGTTTAACAAACTTTCAAGTCCCGCTGTATGTAATGAAAATTTACTTACCAAAATTTTAATTTCCTGTAGTCTGTAGGTAGCAAAAGCACAAATGGGTTAAAGTCCCTAGGTACAACCTAGACCAGACAGGTGAATATGCAGTAATAATTATTTACCATGGACCCAATAAAGCTGAGCAGAAGGAAGGAACCTGTACATTTTAATAGAGCAATAATAAATTAATCTTTTATATTTTTTTACACTCTTCCGCCAAAATTAGAGCCCTTTGCAATGGAAATGACCAGCCTGTAGTTCTTCATTAAAAATGAAGATGACCTGTTGATCATGTGGCACAGTTGTAAATTTGTTCCAGTGGAGTATGTCCCAGTTCAGTCTATGCGATTGCATTGGAGCAGATAGAGTGTGTTCTTAAAACTGAAGAGACTCATAGCACTTATCAATAGTACCTCTCTGATCCACCAAGCTAGTGGTATTACTTCTGGCCCTTATTGAGCCCTTGATGTTGTAGACGCAGGGCCATATATCTTCTGAATGTATCTGTATGTTGAGACAGCCCTTCTGACATCAAGGGAAAGCCATCCCTCCTTGTGGGTCTGCAACAAAAAAAAGAAAAAACAGGACAATCTCCAGGGTAATGTTCTTCGTTTTTGGAACTGTAGGTAGGAAAACAGGCATGATTCCTAAAATATTCAGATAATCTAAATCTCTGATAAGGTTCCTTGTATGACAAATCCTGTAGCTCACTAATACGTCATGCAGACGTAAAGGCAACTATCAATAAGATTTTGAAAACAATCTGAAAGGAGGGTCTTCCAATGGCTTGAACTGATGTTTAGTCAGTGCAGCTAGCACTATAAACATGTTAAGAAGCAGGGCAATGAAAAGCTGAACTGAGATTCTTTAAGGCTGTGAAGTCCTGACAGGATGATGGTTAGAAACCTTGCTTTGCCACTGTGCCGTCATGGTGGTAGACTGCACCTTGAGTGCTTCCAGGCCGAGAGACTTAGCTTGATAAAGGAAGAAAGATTTTCCTCTGAGAAGGAAGGTCTGGAATACTTGGCAGTCTTTAGTACCTGCTCTTCCAAAGTGACCACATAAGCAAGAACCAGGGTCTGTGAGGGCAAAATGGGCGCATGGCTATGAATCTTCCAGAGCACTCTCAGCACTGATGAAAGCTGTGAGAGTTCATACACTGGCTTCTCCTCCCAGCTGATCGACAGACCGCATGATGCTTGTGCATAGTAAGAGTGTAAGCAAAGCTTGATACCCTGGTTGGTCTTTGTCACTTCTCCATTATCTGAGAGAATATTGTAGAGTTCAGGCTCCTCTGCTCTGGGTGAAGCTCATAGACACCCTGTTTGTTGATATAAGCCTCCTGGTAAGTAGACTGACTGAACAAAGCATTTGGTGGCTGCGTAAGTGAGGTTGGAGAAGAGCTAAGGCCAATCTAACAGCCCTGAGATCTTTTAGATTGGATGACAACCCCTTCTTGTGGCCATTTTTCTTTTTCAAACCACAATCTGTCTATATGTGCTCCCCAGCCTGAGGCATCTGTAGTGAGGACTCTTTGAGGCTGGGGAATCAGAGATTTTTCACGTTGTAAATACTGGCGTTTTAGCTCTTGGCAAGATGATGAATACACCCAAAAGTCACGTGTCTAGTTTATTTTGACACCTGTTCCAAGAAATGTGTATATTGTCTTGGAGGGAGCGGAAATGAGTTGCGGGCATAGAATTAAATATATTGATGAAGTTATGAGATCCAACATTCTTATGGCATAGCAAAAGGACACTTTTGAAGTGAAGAAAGAAAGATGACTTGCCCCATTCATGATTGTGTCTCTCCTCTTTGATAACTTTATTGTTAGGCTTCGTTCACATCACCGTTTGTCTTTTCCGTTCTCCGGCTCCGTTCAGGAGCAGGAGAACGGAAAGGACGGATGCTGTACATAACTGACACCTAACTGACACCAACGGAGCCTAAAGACCCCATAGACTTTAATAGGTTCCGTTTGGTGTCCGCTCAGAACATGATTTTTGAGCGTACATGAAAGTAGTGCATGCAGGACTTTCGTGTCCGCTCAAAAATCATGTTCTGAGCGGACACCAAACGGACCCCATTAAAGTCTATGGTGTCAGTTAGGTGTCAGTTATGTACAGCATCCGTCCTTTCCGTTCTCCTGCTCCTGAACGGAGCTTGAGAACGGAAAAGACAAACGATGATGTGAACGAGCCCTTAGCTGATGAGAGTTCATGATGAATCTAAGTACTACAGCTCCTGAGTTGGGACTAGCTGTGACCCCTTGTAACTGATCAGAAAGCAATGATCTTGTAACAGCTGCATGGTTGTGTGCAGATTTACCAAAAGCCGAGGTTTGGAAGACGCCTTTACCCGCCAATTGTTGAGGTATGGGATGTCAATTACACCTTGCATCCTTAGGTACCTGTTAGAATTACTGTGATCCTGGTAAAACTCTGGGAGCAGATGAAATGCTGAAGAGCAGGCAAATTAATTACAGCAGAAGAATGTCTGAATAAGTGAATACTGTGCTTCTGAAAAATCTCCTGTGGCTGGGTGATATGAGTATGTGCAGGTAGAGATCTGAGAGAAGTATAGTGGCCAGGATATCATCCTTCTCCAACAACACCTTGACTGATCAAATAGTCTTCATTTTGAATTTCCTCTTCACTAGAAATCTGTGAAGATGGTACTTCTTGCACCGCCTTTCCCAAAAATTCCTGGAGGAATGAAGGCTGAATTCTTATCTGTGTTGGGGAAAGACATCTGGAAGGAATTCTCATGTCCAAAGAGCTTCCTTATTGTTGAGGAGATCCAAGTTTATGATGGAGCACTGGACCATACAGAAGATCCTCTCTTCCTAACGGCACATGCTTCCAGAAAGTCACATAGACTGGCATAGGCTTCAATGACGCACCACATCTAACTCACAGAGCAGGAAGGTGGCATACAGACAGGGGGCCCCAGAAAGGCTTTTTAAAGTGTTGGAGAAGTATGGCGTCCATATGGGCTGCCAGAGGTGCAATTTATTAGGGAAACCATCTGCTGCACTATCAAGCTGAGGGACAGAGACCCCTCCCTGTATACAACTCAGTATGCTGGCGGGATCGTGTGATATATTGTAAGACCTTGTCTCTGTCATGACCTAAAGAGAAATAAAATACACTGGCTCCTTCCTTCTGCTCAACTTTTTAGGGTCCATAGTGATTGATTAAAGGGGTTTTCCGAGATTTTTTTAGTTACCATCATCTATCGTCCGACACCCAGGACCTCGACCGATCAGCTGTTTGAGAAGGCAGGGGTGCTCCATTAGCACCATGGCCTTCTCCAGCTTTGCCTAGGCCACGTGATGTCACGTTCATCGGTCACATGGCCTAGGCACAGCCACATTGAAGTGAATGGGGCGTACCTGTGATACCATGCACAGCGGCTTTATATTGTACGAGCGAGCGAGCGCTGCTTCCTTCTCAAACAGCAGCTGATCAAAGGGGGGTGTCGGGCCCCCACCGATCAGATACTGATGACCTATCTAGAGGAACGGTCATCAGTAAAAAACCTGAAAAACCCCTTTAATTGATTGATCATTTACTGCTCAATAACCTGTGTCTGTCTGGTTGTACCTAGAGGGCTTTAAGCTATTCGTACTTGTGCTGCCGTAGGACGTCCAGGAAATAGAGAGAGAGAGAGATTCAGGAAAAAGTAAAATAAAAAAAATGGCAGACTCACTTTTTGGAATAAACATTTCAATGTGAAAGTAGTGCCAGTTATATAAGGCCTGTCAGTGGTAGATGCTGATGGGGCTGAGTGAAGGGGTTAATGGATGCCCGTTGCCTACAGCTCTGTATTTGAGGAGGTCAGTAAGCTGCATGTACCTCTCCATAAGTTACACACATGGCCAGGAGTGTGACAGTTCTCTGATGGATGACTGGAAGGAGCCTTTCTTAATTTTATTTTGTTTACATACAATGCACCGACAGATACCAAAAAAGGAATTGGTGCAGGGACTAGCTCAGCCCAGGAGCACACATTAAATCCAGAGGAAAGTCGCAGTCCTGAGAAAATCTCCCAGCTGTTGGCTGCACTACACTGAGCCCTGTTACTATATGAATGAAACATGCTGTGCACCCTGCAAGGACACTGGCGAACGCGGAAATATACTTAAGTCATGGACAACTGTCTCAGCCGGCAGATCATCCACTGTACCTCCATTGTAACACTGGGGCCCTGAGGTGCATTTACTAATGCAACCATTTAAACAGCCTATCCGTAAATAGCCATACCATTAAAGGGGTACTCCCTTTTTACGGCATTAACTGCAACACCATTCATGTGGTATATTGCTTATAGTGCATCACATGAAATCTCTAGCAGCGGTGTGTGCACCTTCCATGGAGGCAAACCATGGGACCACTATGGGGCCCAGGACTGAACAGCTTCTGTTGCTGACATGAAAACACTGCATTTTCATGACGTCACCACCAGGAGGAGCTCAATGCAAAGCGATTTTTACAGCATCCATTGCAATCAATGGTAACTGTATAACTTCCTATGCATATACAGTACTATGCAAAAGTTTTAGGGAGGCGTGGAAAAAATGCTGCAAAGTATGAAGGCTTTCGAAAACTAGAAGTGTTCAAAGTTCATTGTGATCCATTAACAAAATGCAAAGTGAACAAAGAAAAGTGAAATCTAAATCAGATCGATATTTGGTGTGATCACCCAGTGCCCAAAACAGCATCAATTCTTCTAGGTACACTTGTACAGAGTTCCTTCAAAAACGGTATGAACGTAAAAAATGTGGCGTCACTGATCCTACAGCTGCCTGCAGAAAATTAATAGCAACCTGCATTGGGGTTATGTATTTACTATTACACTAGAGTCTCGTACTGGGGTACTACGCTGTCAATAAATACTCATTGACAAAAAAAGATACTACACCATTAAGGAGTTGTTGGAATCACATGAATCTTTATACAGTCGAGTCACATTATAATGACCACCAGATAATATCCAGAGTAACCGCCGTGTGCAGCTGGATAGTAGCTAGACGGGGTGGAAGGGACTCAATAAGTTCCTGGTAGGCTATCACAGGTATCTGGAGCCATGATGACTGTTCATCCCATCGCTGCTGAAGGGTGAGTGTGGGGAGGATCCTTAGGCCCCTTTCACACGAGTGAGTTTTCCGTGCGGGTGCAATGCATGACGTGAACCCAACGCAGCATGTTCTATATTCTGCAGTTTTCACGCAGCCCTGGCCCCATAGAAGTGAAGGGGTCTTCAGTGAAAAATGCATTGCATCCACAAGCAGGTGCGAATGCAATGCGCTTTTCACACACGTGAAAAACGCATCAAAACGCATTGCACCCGCCCGGAAAAAACTGAATGCAATCGCGAGCAAAACTGACTGAACTTGCTAGCAAAATGGTGCGAGTTTCACTGAACGCATCCGGACCTAATCCGTATTGCTCGTGTAAAAGAGGCCTTAGAGTGAACACAACTATCAAGGTGCTCCCACAGATGCTCAATTAGGTTCGTCGTCTAGAGAATTAAGGGACCGGGGTAGTACTTGAAAATCTTGGTCATGCTCTTCCAACCAATGTCGGACATTTCTAGCCATGCGACATGTTGTACTGTCTTTCTGAAGATCCCATCTGTCCGAGGGAAGACAATCAGTATGTTTGAATGTACATAATCTGGAAGGATGGTTTCATATCTAAATCGGTTGAGAGTGCCCTACACACGGATGAGTGGGCCCAGAGAATGCCACAAAAACATTCCGCTGCCACCACTAACGCGTTCTTCCAGTAATGGTTGCAGGGTGTTTGTTCTCTGATGTTTCTCACATGACACGTCAAGCAGGGGCGTAGCTAACGGCTCATGGGCCCTGGTGCAAGAGTTCAGCTTGGGCCCCCCTACCCTCAGTGCTTTGTGTGTCTTCTTATGCGGCACAAGGGTCTTTGGGCCCCCTCAGGCTCCTGGGCCTGGTAGGCACTGCTACCTCTGCACCCCCTATAGCTACGCCCATGACGTCAAGTTAATCCAGTCAATGAAGCACAAAACATAACCCATCGGATAAGGCAACACCTTGCCATCAGCAGAGGTCTAACTCTGCTGATGCAACTTCATTAGCTAGAGGTGCAGTGAACATCCATCTGCTTTGGAGACCCATGCGCAGTATGGTTTGCTGAACTGCTGTTTTAGATCTGGTAGACCCCTGGTTCATTTTGGAGGTCAGCTGCTTCACTGTAGTGTTTCGGTCCGCCCTCACGCACTTTCGTAGCCGACGTTCACCATGGGACATGGTGCTCCACAGTTTCCATGTCACTTATTCGCAATGGTGCCATTTGACCGCTCACAATACATTTTTACCAAAGGAACTGCACAGTTTCAGAAATGCTGCCACCCTTGGTCCGAAAGCCAATAATCATCCCTTTTTGCAACTGTTTACCCATGATTGCAACAAGGGATATGTGTATATACCCACCAAGCCAGCTCAGGACACATGACTTCCTCCATGAGCCTACAGAACTCCGACATCAAAAGTAGGAAGTGGTCATAATAATGTGAGTCAACTGTGTATGTGTAAATGTAATGATGATATATGTAAGAGATTATAGTATTAGAGCAAAAGGGAAAATGTATTGGGGAAAACTGTACAATTAAAAGCAGGCTCTAGGACCCTGTTGAGTCCAGATACAAGATGAGCTACGGCTGGGCATGAAGGCATAAAGGTTCTGCATGGTTTCCTGCGGCACATTTGCCCACAGATGTTGCAGCTGGGCCTGTAGATCCTGGTCATAAGTAGGTCATAAGTTGCCAAAGCTGCCATCCCAGCTGGTCCCATAAATGCTCGATTGGCGATACAAATGGCAATCGGGCAGGTCAAGGAAGTGTTGCGAAAGATCATACAGTTCCAGTCTATCAACTAGTCTTCGAGTGTGGCATAGAGGCATGCCTAGCAGTCAACAATCTCTCACCAGAAGGTATACTACCCAAAAGGAGCCTCTGAGAACCTTTTTCTAGGGCAGACCACAC
This sequence comes from Bufotes viridis, assembly GCA_033119425.1. Lineage (NCBI taxonomy): Eukaryota > Metazoa > Chordata > Amphibia > Anura > Bufonidae > Bufotes > Bufotes viridis. The sequence goes on along the minus strand of CM065594.1, from coordinate 93,672,443 downwards.
CTGTAATCATTTAATCATCTGAAATCTCTATCAAGGTGCGCTTTTTTTTTTTCTTTGTCAATGAGTGTATAATATGTATAGATACATGTGAATCGGGCCAACTATGGCAACGGTTTCGGTTGGCTATTTTATTTTAATTTTATTATGTTTTTTTTTACTGTTGAAATGTATTTCTGACATATAAAATGTTCCCCAAGAGGTCATGAAGAGACCTCTGGGGGATACTGACACTATTTTCTTGTAATTTGCACTTATTTCACTGTGGTTAGCACTGGTTCCTTGCAGAACTGGGGTCCTAGTTTGGATATGTTCTCCCTGTGTTTGCGTGGGTTTCCTCCGGGTACTCCGGTTTCCTCCCACACTCCAAAGGCATACCGATAGGGATCTGAGATTGTGAGCCCCATTGGAGACGAGTGATATTAATGTCTGTAAAGCGTCGTGGAATATGTCAGCACTATATAAGTGAATAAAGTAAAAAAATAACTGGTGTTTTCAAAGGAGACCCAGTCACAGGGCAAAACAGCCCCCTTTAGGGGGCCAAGACCCTGCAGCTCTACTATGCCGAGACACAGCAGCCTCCTCTTTCCACTGCATTAGCGCTAACTGAGTGCTATGCACCGAGCAAAGGAGAAGGCAGAAGTGGTAATAAGGACTTTCTGTCTTCTCCTCAGGGTCCCCGGCTGTCACTGACAACCAGAGACCCGACCTGCTCCTGCTAGATTACAGGAGCAGGAGCTGTAATACTGCGCCTTACATGTACGGCGCTCCGGATGAAAGCCCTGCACCAAGTGCTGTATATGTATGGCGCTAAACTACTTATATTCCTAGCAGTTACTATACTTGTTATATTCTCATAGTTTCTATATACGTGTAGATAAGAGGCAGTATTGTAGTGGTTGGTACATTCACACAACTGTGAAGAACGGTGTAAGAACAATGGTAGTCTATGGCGTTATTCACAAGACAAGTCCTATTTTGTCGAATTTCACGGACCAACAGCCCCCATACAATTGAAGGAGACCCTTTTTAACAGCCGTTTCTCAGAAAGACAGCAGTGAAAAAAGCGCCCATTAAAAACATACCATTTTGCCATGTTTAAAGGGGCTGTCCCACAAAAAAATATTCTACGGTTTTTAAACCAGCGCCTGTATCCGAATAGTTTTGTAATTGCATGTAATTAAACATTTGGCATAGCCACTGAGTTATTTGATAAAATCTATCTGTATAGCGCCACCTGCTGTTTGTTTTCTTTTCCGTTTCTTTGTCTGGCTCACTGAGATGGCCACACATGCTCAGTTTCATCCTTCAACTGCCTCCTGAACTGTGACAGGGAGAGAGCTGCAGCAGAAAGGACACTCCCTTCGAGCTGCCAGCTTGATATAAACCTAACAGAGCAATGAATGAGGAGATCTCTGGACCCATGTGAGGTACAGGGCTGGTCCTAGCTTTGTTAGAAAGAGATTATCATGTACTATATGAGAACTGTTTTTAATTTTTTAGATTCATTAAAGGATAACCCCTTTAACCGCCATTTTTTCACTGTACGTCACCTTAATATTTCAGGACACACATGAAAACTCCCATACACATGATAGTATTGTTGGCCGGACACAGTCTGGCGTCCTGGGTTCAAATCCGACCTAGGAAACAACCTTATGTGTATGGGGAGCTCCCGACTCTTCCCTGACAGATGATGTCGGAGGAGAAAAGGATTGTCTGCTTTAAATTTTAACGCCCGATTCTTTTGTTTTCTAGCGAGATAAGCCACCCCCAGAAGTGCCTGACCTTAAATCTTTGTCAGCCAATGTCTCCATCCTTTGTTCTCAGGGAGATAAGCTGCCCGCCAGAGGTATCTAGCAGCATCTTACCTTCCTCCCAATTCACAACACATGCATATGCAATCCTTGGCCGAGTGTGCATGTGTATGCCGAGATAGAGAGATAGTTGTCAACCGGAGCAGTGTTTGCCCAACAGTTATCTCATGAGTACGAACGCCCTAAAGGGTCACTAACTTTTCACAAAACCTTTGATATGTCATATAGAGGTGAATGGAGAGGTGGTTGTGCACCCACACCAATCCCTAGAACGAGAGGGGAGAAGCACGAGATGAGACAACGTACGGGTTGTCTCATCTCAGAGTTTGATGGCACCATGGTGGCTCAGTGGTTACTCACATCTCCATGGAGTTTTTATGTTCTCCCCGAGCAAACACTTGTTCATCGGGCAACCCAATCTTTTAACAAGGTTTAAAAATGATAATTTGCCGGCAGCAGATTGGGCAATCACAATCTGCTGCCAGCAAAAAACTGGACAGCATGGGGAAGAGCGATGGTATAAGGATCGCTCCTCTCCATGCTGTGGAGGAGATCGCTACATATAATAGCAGCAGTCTTCTCCTCTAGCGATCAGGCGATTGCTGGGAAGAAATGTGTCCTTTCCAACAATCGCTGTCTAATACAGCCTTAAAGGGGTTCTCTGGGCTTTAAATATGGATGACCTATCCTCAGGATAGGTCATCAATATAAGATCGGCAGGGGGTCTGACACCGCCCGCCGATCAGCTGTATGAAGGGAAGGCGCGTGCATGTGCCGTCTCCCTTCCTGCTCTCCACTGCTATTTTTTTGGCAAGGCAGCAGGAGAGACGCTGCACGCGCCTTCCCTTCATACAGCTGATCGGCAGGGTGCCAGGTGTCTGATCGGATATTAAGGACCTATCCTGAGTATAGGTCATCAATATTCAGCGCCCGGAGAACCCCTTTAAAGTACAAAAGAATATGTCAGCGCTGTATAACGGAGTAAAATAAATAATGCAAGGTTATGCCATCAAAGTCATTAAGGTGGAACCCACACCTATCTCCGGAACAAGCCCCCCAAAGTGAAGAAGAGCGCATGTGTGGGTGGTCTTCATTCACTACCATGAGAGTTCTGAATATAGCCAAGAACGCTAGCTTGGCTATTTTCGGAAGCCCTATAGTGGAGAGCATGTTCTCCGAGATGGGACTGCTGGAGCCAAGCCAGTGCTCAGATATTTTGGGAGCTCCCACAGCGGTGAATGGAGGGTGGCCAATGCTTGCACTTTGAGGGAGGACCCTCACTTATCTGACTGTGATGGCACATCCTAGAGATATGGCATCAAAGTCTGAGATGAGACAACCCCTTCATGCATTACAGATGGGGGGGGGGGGGGGCCCCCCAGCAGAAAAGGCTTCATGCAGGTTAATAAGAATATGATTTCTGTGTTTCATCCTGAGGTCTCATTGTTTGCTGAAATCTTCCCTTATCACAGTGCTGCTGTATTATGCGGAAGCTTCTAGCCTCCAGAGCTGCCCTCATTCTACTCCTCTGTTTGCCTGGATACAAGGAGCGGTCACGCCTGCCCCATAAATCAGCCTTCTATCACATCATTATGTTTGCTGTGTCTTTTTCAGCATTTTCAGCGGCTTTTCGTGGCGGGTTGTGGCTCTGATATTTGCTTTGCAAAAGTAGATTTCCTAGTCAAATCTCCCCCCCTCCTCCTCCCCCCCTACAGCGCAACCCGGCCCAAGAGCCTTGAAATGTCTACACAGGGTTGCTAGGCATCATGGGAGTTGTAGTTCTGCCAGTAAAAGATAAAAACAGGGGCGAACTGGAGATGACGACCGATCAAGCAGAACTGTGCAGGTTACCATACGTAACGTCTCTGAAATACTCTGTGCTGCTGGGGGCTCTTCTAATTATTAAACTCCCAGTCTGTGACCACTGACCTCCCAAAAGATAAGCACATCCTTGCCTGAAATACTCTCTCATGCTGATCTTGCTTAATGTAACTTTTGCAGGATCAGCACTCTCTTCTCCTGAAATACTCTGTGCTGCTGAAAATCTTGCTTCTTCTTAAACCCGATCGTGTCCGTATTGCGGATCTGCAAAATCCTGATACCTTCCTGTGCACTAGTCTTGTCCGCAATGCGTTCAGGAATAGGATGTGTAAGGCCTCCTGCACACAAACTTTTTTTTCCCGCATTCCATATACAGACCGTATACAGAACCATTCATTTCAACGGGTCCGCAAAAAAACGGGATATACTCCGTATGCATTTAGTTTCCGTTCAAAGATAGAACATGTCCTATTATTACCCGCAAATCACCTTCCGTGGCTTGATTCAAGTCAATGGGGACGCAAAAAAAACGGAACGCATACGGAATGCATCTGTATGTCTTCCGTATCCATTCCGTTTTTGCGGGAGCATCTATTGTAAATTTTATGCCCAGCCCAATTTTTCAATGTACTTACTGTTAAAACATTATTGTATGCTGACGTTTCCGTTTGCGATCCGCACAAAACGGATCACAAACGGAACGGAAACGCTACTGAAACCAAAAAAGGAATAACGGATCAGTTTAAAACGGACCACAAAACCATACGGTCGTGTGCAGGAGGCCTAATACCTATAATTTACGGAACGGTCCCATGGATGCGGAGGGCGCGCGGCTGTCTTTTTTTTTATCCACATGCTTGAGCTCTAAACCTGACTTCCCAAAACATCACCATCCCCCCCTCTCCTGAAATACTCTATGGGAGCACCCTGCTCAGCCTTCCTATCTCCTCCCACAAGATCAGTACAATACTCTGCTAAAATACTCTGTGCTTCTGGGCAGTTTGGTTATGATGTCTACTCTATTACCTATCACAATTATCACAGTACGGCTAGGCTTTGCTGCCTCCATAGACTTGGCTAGACATGCATCACGTGGTGCACCTGCAGTGTCTTCTGGGAAATGTAGTCAATTTCTCCTTCCTTACAGCTTTGCTGATAGACAGAGAAAACTACAGCTCCCAGAAGCCCTTTTCTAGAACATTTTATTGGGAGGAGACTGAAAGTCAATGGAAAGTCTGCTGCACAGGTAGGTAGGAGATGGTGGAGGGTGACCGCTGATAGATGCAGGGGGGGACAATGTACAGTGACTCCTCATGCACATAGAAGTCTACCTGTTAGTTTTGTGGGTGTAATATCCTTGTTATGTATTATTTTTACACAGTACAGTCATGGGGGAGATATATCAAAACTGGTGTAAAGGAAAACTGGCCTAGTTGCCCATAGCAACCAATCAGATTCCACCTTTCATTTTCCAAAAGAGTGCTGAAAAATGAAAGGTGGAATCTGATTGGTTGCAATGGGCACCTAAGCCAGTTTGCCTGTACGCCCTTGCTAGCTGTGATATCTGCGATACTCTGCACAGATGTCTTCCTGTATAGACTATGGGGGTCATCTATTAAAAGCCGCATTTTAGACGCCGGTCTTAATAAAGCCCTGCACTGGCGCAGGCCTCTCCATAACTTTGGCGCATCCAGCGCCAGTTCTAAATGTAAGACGGCTTCCTTGCTATCTTACATTTAGGGCTCACGCACACGACAGTATTTTGCGTTCAGTATCCTGGCCGTTTTTAGAGTTCAGTATGCGGTACATTTACTAAACCATTCATTTCAATGGTTCAGCAAAAAAAACTGAAGTGCCTCCGTGTGCATTCCGTTTCAGTATTTCCGTACCGTGAATAGCTAGAACATGTCCTATTATTGTCCGCAAATCACGGTGCTTGGCGCCATTCAAGTCAAAACTGAATACATACGGAAACAATACGGACATGCTTTTCCACAAAAACGGAACGGAATAAATACTTTCACACAACGGAATTAACAAACGGAACCACGGATCTTCAAAATACGGACCGTTATGCACAACGGTCGTGTGCATGAGCCCTTAGACCATTTTCTACACCTAATCCAGGCACAGAGAATGGTAAATGAGACGGGCCTGTCGCCTTCTCCATCACCCACACCTTTGTAGACCTGGCGTGAGTAGGGAGGAGTCGCAGATTGCTGCGCCAGAAATACACCTAATAAATGACCCCCTGTGTATTTTTCAATGTAAAACATATTTACCGTAGATGTCGTAGATGCTGTATCCCCCATAGATGCTGTGTGTGAAACGCCGCATAGGGGGTTGTGTTATGTGTTATATTACGGACAGAAATTTACAACGAAAAGTGAACCAGACCATATACCGTAATAATAAATGTGAATTTTTTTTTCACTATAAATATGTGTATCACATTAAAAACATAAAGAGTGATAGAGGGCACATTACATTAAATTCAGCAAAAATTATTGGCAAAATTATTTGATTTTAATGTTCTTAAATTTCTTTTATTTATTTTTTACATTTAATCACATTGCTCAAACAAACAAACAAAAAAAAAAAACGTTTTAGAAAAATAATGTACCGGTATAATCATTTTAGCTTTTTTATTGCCATAAATAAAAAAAAGAAAACTACAACACCCATGATGCAACTGGTCTTTTCAGCTCCTTTGTGTTTTTTTTTTTTTTCAACAGCAGGGGGAGGGGTTGTTGGTGGGCGGGGCTATGCCTGAGTACAAAACCTTGTGCAGTGTGTGAGCTTGTATCATAGCAGACAGATCAGCGAGGGAGCAGGGCTGCGCTGCTGGTGCATGACGCTGGCTACCAATTCCCTGTCTGCTGCTTGATCCCTGCTGTCTGGCACAAAGTCTATAGAGCTACCTCACCGGCCGTTGCTGCCGGCCCTTTAAGTGCTCGTTTTTTTTTTTCCCTGTATTATTATTACTCGTGATTGTTCTACGTCTATTTTTCTATGCAGTGAAGGTGAAGCTTTGGGAAGATTCCGCCTCCCTGAAATCATTTTGGATGTTGGATTTGTGCTCCTGAGAAGCGACCCAAGATGCACACAGTGCAGAAGGACACCACGTTCACAAAAATCTTTGTAGGGGGGCTCCCGTATCACACGACCGACTCGTCCCTCAGGAAATACTTTGAGGTTTTTGGGGATATAGATGAAGCTGTGGTGATTACGGACAGACAGACCAGCAAGTCCAGGGGCTATGGCTTTGTAAGTATCTGGAGAAAGCACCCATTGTCTTTGCCCCCTTCTTACCTTCTTTATTTAATTTTTTTGATGTCTCATTGTTGTCTAGAAATTTTTGGGAAGATTGGATGTAGCCGTGAGCCTGGAGGCCGGGCGGCGGGTTCATTTCAGGTGCAGCAGGTGGTCTAGTGCTGGCACCAGACCCTTCATCTGTAGCAGTCGGCATGTTTTATTTTTTTAGATTGTGTGTGGGTTTTTTTTTTCTTTTACACAATGCCCCTTGTGTCTGGCATATGACACGGTCCGTATACAGAGCAGCAGCCTGGCTGTTGTCTGCCCTTGTTTTCAGCTGGGGGCCCGCTCTGGCTCTTTCGGCTTACTCCAAGGTCAGTTGAGCCCCCCCCTTTCTTCCCCTTGTCATTCTCTGCGGCCCTGGATGTTGCTTATTTTTGTCACTGTGGCAAAAACACGGGTTTTGTTGCTGGTCGACACAACAGGTAGTTTGATAAGGAAACATGTTTGGACCAATAACATTTACGGAGACCTGAAGAATTTACCGGGGATCTGGGTTGTGCAATGCGTGTGTCGTTGCTCACCTGAGTGGTTTACTATGTGGTTAGATGGTAACTTTTTCATTGGTCGAGTAATCGGATCGCCCATCTAACGTTTTTAGATTTTGCCCTTTTAACTTGGCCCTATGATAACACAGGGCCACAAGAAAATGTCAAATTCTCCACCGTCCCCTTGCAGGGCCGGTCAGAGTTTTTTGCTACAGAGGTTTGTGGTCCTAACGGCTGAGTTTTGTCTTTATGGTCGTTATGTTTTTTTATGATTATTTTCATATTGTGGCTTATTAATGACATAAAATTAGCGTAAAGTGCAGGTTACAGAACTGAATGGGGAGCTATAGGCAACAACCTCATGTTCACTGTTTGTATGGAACTGAAGGCTATTTTTGTTTTTCACTCATGGCACCCATGTGACTGAATTGTATCTGTGTGTTCTGGGAGTGAAGCAGGGCAGAAAGACTTTGAATTTGCTTTAAAAAAAATATATATATATAATTTTTTTTTTTTTTTAATTTTTATTACTTTCGTAAATTTTTGCTGATTATCCTGGATTTTACCCCCCCCCCCTTGTCATGTGACCAGCCACCTACTTGGGGCAGTTAACAGACCCTATGTATTAGAAGGGGGTGCCCCTAGTGGCCAAGGTATATTTCAAAAATAAAAAATGTATCGTCAGGTTGTTTCCTCACAGTGATCTATGCGATCGTCATCTGACTGTGAAAAATTGTAGACTATACGAGCTGTCCAAAAAAAAAAGAAAAAAAAAAGGGCTAGTACTCATAGGACCTGATAGGTGCTGGATTGTCAGCCATTCTGTAATATTGGACTGTACTAGACACATACTTGCATTACGTTCAGTTTGATGCCTTCTGATTTTGTGAGATTCCAGATTATTAGTTCTGGCCTGTCAGATACCGGATTAAAGGCGTTCTCTATAGATTTAAAAAGCCCTAAAGCTGGGGGATCTTGCTCCACTTGTTCAGCAGTTTTTCACCAGAGGCTGGATTACATGACAGGAAGCCTGCTGCACTTGGAAAAATATCCCCCTCCATACAATAACAATAGTCTCCTTCACCTTTGTGGTCATCTAAGTGGTTTTTTAAAAAAATTTTTTTTTTTTATTTCCAGTTATGGTTGCCCTTTTAAAAACCGTTGGTACAGACGCTAGTTACAGAATAGTATACTCACTATATTACCCATGAACAGCTATAACCTTTTACATGGGACTAGTTGGGTGGGCATGCTTGAGGCTGCCGTCTGCCCGCTGACACTTAATATTCTACAGGGCACCAATGCTTTTCTTAACAGAGGCCACACCGGAGCCATGTGACACCCTGAACTCTTGTAACTGAATGGATGCCAAGCTGGCACTGCTGCCCGTTAGATCACGCTCTGTATTCTGGGCTGAGGAATAAAAGGACCGTCTGGGCCCTGGGATGATGGCAGTGTGTGCCAAACTTGGGGGCACATCCTGTTCTCAAGCGGCATTGTGATGGCGGCCTAGACCCAACCTGTTTACTTCATACCAAGGGTGTGTGCAGACTAGAAATGGACTAATATTAGATGAGGGTCTGATACTTCAGTACAATAGTGCCAGATTACTGGATTCATGCTGATAACAGAAAAAAGAAAACCATTGCTGTGTGCCACAGGGGTATGACACGACCCATCAGCACTGTCACTGTCTGAACTTGGTCTCGGAGATGCCGAGGGTGCTTTGCACCCAGGTATCTGCACAGCACTGCGGTAAAGTGAGGTGCTCAGGGCAGGAAGTGCCAGTCCATTGTGTGCGATATGACCCATGGAAGGAGGATCGGGCACCTGACCAATTGAAGGGTTCTAAAATCTCTTGTCACTTTGTAATCGTATAAATAAAGTTGAAGGAAAAAAAAATCCAAACAAAACATTCTACTGGTTTTGAACTAGACTTTTCCAGGTCCCAACCAGGAGGTCACCCTGACGATATTTTTGATAGAGACACATTTATCAAAACTCTTGATGGAGAAACTGGCTTTCTTGCCCACAGCAACCAATCCGAGCTCAGTTTCCATTTCTTAAGGTGCTTTGGACAAATGACAGGTGATTGGTTGTTGTGGGCTACAAGGCCTGTTTTTATGTTGGACAGCTTTGATAAATGCGTCCCATGCCTCTAGACAGTACCAACCTCTGTGCGAAATCGGTGGTACAGTAGGTGCCCTACATCCGCTCTGTGGTTTGCACCGTGATCCCATCTGGACGCCGTAGTCGTCAGTCTCTAATCGTTCTTTTTAATTGCAGGTCACAATGGCAGACAGAGCGGCTGCTGAACGGGCCTGCAAAGACCCCAATCCCATTATAGATGGCCGCAAAGCAAATGTGAACCTTGCCTACATTGGAGCCAAGCCAAGGAACCTCCAAACCGGTAAGGAAGAGTTTATCACCCAGCTTTCCAAGAGTCCTGAACAGAGAGCCTGCCGATCCAGGCAATAATATGGGAGTGATAGTTGGGGGTTGTAATGGCGGCCATATTGGTGGTCACCCAGCTTTCCCAGAATCAGATCTAACTATTAGACGACCGTTTAAAAGAAATCATTTGACTTGTTTAGAGGTCCCTCTTCTCGTTTGGTAGGCATGTTACAATTCTTTGAAACCATGTGATCCTGATTTCTTTGCAGAGGTTGTTCCAGTTTGCACACACGTGACTGGTTAAATTGGTGAAACTGGTGCAATATTCACATGAGCAAGATTTCTAAAATTCACTGAAGGCCACATGCACTCGACCGTATGACGTTTCGTATGTTTTTTTTTTTCTTTTAGTACACGGTGTGCTGTCAGCATTTTTTGCGAACCCACTGAAATGATTGGGTCCGCATCCTATCCGCAAAAGAACGGAAACAAAATACGTTTGTGTGCATGAGGCCTAAGAGATGAGCATATCGATTCATCTAATTAGCAGTAGCGGTAATCACCTGTAGGGGACCGTCCCTGCGGGTGAAGAAACTCCCACCCGCCGGACATTTAACCTATCCCTGGCTGCGGCGCTGCTCCGATTAGCAGAGCAAGGACAGAGGCTGTTCTTCGTCTTCGGAACACAGTCTGCGCAGTAGCCGTGCTTGCGCAGTCGCAGAGTCTCTGCTCTTGTGCTGCTAACTGGAGCCGTGGCGCAGGCAGGAAATTGCTGGTGCCCATCTAAATGTCCGGCCCTATCTATCTAGCGGCAGGTGGGCATTTGAGAAGTCCTGCTAATGAGACGAAGCGATTCTCTCTTCTGTGATGCAAATTGATGAAGCGGGAGGATGCTGCCTTGTGTCTTTGATATGTTTCTGTTCTATTAAAGGGCCAGTTCCCAGATTACAACAGTGCGAGAACGTTGTAAGAACTGCTATAAGGCAAGCTTCACACGCACTTGTTCACGCTCCACGTGACGGGCTTGTTTCCCGGACTGAACACTTACATGTGAAACTGGCCTAAATGTCTCGGCACTGAAGATTTATGACCTCAAGTAGTGATTAGAGAGGTTTCTCTACTTCCTGTTACTCGGCCCCTCGAAAAACACTAGTCACAGTCCCTCCCTAGTCAAATGGCTGATAAAAGGGAGCAATAGGTTACATTTAATATGGTGTGTTGGGTGAGTTTCCCTTTAAGTATCTCGTCCCTCGGGCTGATCTGATGGGGCAGCGCAGGGCGTACACACGTACAGGGCGAGGGCTGCTTTTTCTGTATATTATAATGCCCATTGCTTCTTCTGTGCAGGTTTAACAATCGGAGTGCAGCAACTACACCCAGCCTTCATCCAGAGACCTATCGGGTAAGTTCTCCTTCCTGACACCCAGCCTGTGTATGATGTAATCCCTTAAAGTGGGCACATTCTGTTTTTAGTGTCTTTTGGCTCCCGTAGTAATGGGAATCTCTAAGGTAGCCTGTTTAATCCCTAGCTGTGACAAGATGTAAAAAGCCACAATTATGGGTTTTTGCACATATTGGCTCTGTTCATCCTGGTTCGTGAAAAGAATTCCAGAATAGCAGTAAAGACTGACACCCTCTGCTTCTTTCCTGCCCTTTGTGTAACTGTGCATGGTAATGTGGGTCTCTCTCTGATTGAGAACCCCTTATTTGCTGTTTTATGGCTGCCTTTACCCTTGTCGGAATACGATTCCTATAATGTGCCGTCTAGTCTGCTGAGGTATCTGTCTGCTCCCCAGACCCGAGGTCCCTAGGTATTTTTTAGCTTTGCTCCCACAGTGGGTAATCTCTCTTTATTTTTAGAGGAACCTCTCCCTCCCCGCAGGACGGCAGCCACTCGTTAGAACTGATAGCAGACAGATGTTCTGCGGGGCCTGTGACTGACTCTCATAGGGCTCTATTGTCTGGTGGCCTTTTTTCCCCTCCCCCGCCCCTCTCGCACACTAGAAAAGTCCTCTAATTGGACACAGCAGCTGTTCTAGAAGGCACTAGTGATCCCCGAAAACAATAGACCCACAACAAAGCCTCCCGTTAACCCCTTGTGGGGGTGCCGCAGCCCCGGCCAGCATTTCTTTGCGTTCTAGGTTTGGCTGCTGTAGGGTTAATGGTCCCCGCCAGGCCGGTGGGGGGCCTGATCCCAGCTGCTCTGGTGTATACGTTCCTCTTATTTGTAGAGAGCCTGGTGCATGGCGCTCCTTACAATGGGGACAATGCGCACACTTATGTCACCATGCAGAGCAGGCAGCCGCGCTGGAGGTTACCGGCGTGAAGTGTGCTGCTGCGCCGCGCTGGGATGGTCTCACGGAAAACCCCATGTTATTCACTAACTTTTTTTTTTTTTTTTTTTTTCTTCATTGGTCACATGATCTAAGCCATTGGCACTGATACAAAATAAAGTGCCCCGCTGGCCCCTATCTGGTTCTGGGAAAGCGGAGTGACAAATATGGCAGTGATCGTAGCTTTCACCCAGCTTTACCGGACTCCTGAATAGTCACTGTCTAGATGGCCATTCATGCTCATCAGCCTTTCTCCATACTGGTGCATCATTACATAGAATAGCCATTCAGAAGCCTTGGAAAGCTGGGTGATGACCAATAGAGCCATGGTTGGAGCTGCTGCAAGGGGTGACCGCCCAGCTTCCCAGGAATCGGCTATGTAATCATGACAACCCCCCACCACCACCGTTCCCATACTGATGCATAGATTAGCTTTATGTCCCTTCAGGGGGGCTTAAGAAATCTGAGTAACCAGTAGACCATGATTGTACATCGCAGAGGGTCGTTGGTCAGTTCTGCAGAGATACACCTCCTCAATTATACCTGCATGACGGGGCAGTTCTGCCATTCAGGAACACTGGGTGATATTTCGTGTGACAGATGGAGCCGTAGGGGACTTGTAGCAGGGCCGGTTCTTGTGCCTCTGTCATCGCTCCCATAGACCTTCAGGAGATTTAGCAAAACTGGTGCAAAGGAAACCTGGCTTAGTTGTTTATAGCAACCAATCAGAGCGATACTTTCATTTTCCAAAAGAGCTCTGAAAAATGAAAGGTGTCATCTGATTGGTTGCTATGGGCAACTAAGCCAGTTTTCCTTTGCAACAGTTTTGGTAAATCTCCCCCGCTTATAGGAGGTGGCCACAACCTGGAATTCTGTTATATACTGCACTTCACATTTGGCGGTGGCTGTAACAGTCTTCAGCGGGGGCGGCGGGTTAATTGACGCCTCTAAGACCCCGGCCGCGCAGATAATAAACGTGATCTATGGTTTGATCCTAAACAGATCGTATATTCGCCGACAATTAACCCAGAACTGCTCAACCCAAATCCGCCCTGTCCCATCCTGTGTGTTTTATCACTATCGCTCTGGGGTTAGTTTACATAAAAGACCCAGAAAGGAGGGATAGGGATCTAAAGGGAGGTATCACAGCTTAGATACAGCAGCTCAACAGACCGTATTGCACATGGCAGGCTTAGATACAGATGCTCACCACAGTATCGCACATGATGGGATTAGATTAAAAGTTCAGTAGACGTTATAGCACATGGCAGGCTTAGATACAGTGCTTCATCCCTGTCGCAAATGATAGGATTAGATGGACAGTACAGCGCAAAGTAGGTTTAGATACAGAGGCTCAGCATACAGTATGGCACATGGTTGGGTTAAAAGGACAGCTCAGCAGACAGTATCACACAAGGCTTAGATACAGGGGCTCAGCATACAGTATGGCACATGGTAGGGTTAAAAGGACAGCTCGGCAGACCGTATCACACAAGGCTTAGATACAGGGGCTCAGCATACAGTATGGAACATGATATGCTGGAGGGTATCTAGTACTGTATGTACTGATCTGGGATTCTCTTAGATGGTACCATACGGTAGGTTTATGTATAATAATTTGATAATAGTTAATGATGGGGGTTGTAGTGCTGTGTGTCTCTTGCACACGTCTTCTCACACTGTAGGCCCCCCTCTGGTGGTGATCGGGGTCCACACCCTGTATTGTGCAGTGTGTTTCAGCTTCCTGCATGGCGGAGCTCTGCCCTGTGATGTGTAAATGAAGGGTGCGGGGCGAGGATGGTTCTGTGTGATCTGGGTGCCAGTGTCAGGCAGCTGTGAACCAGATAACGCTCTTCTCCACTCCACCTTTTATCTGCCTCCCCTCAGTGTGATGTTTTGCACCAAAAGGTGCCCCCACCGTTTTCCTCTGCCATCACAAGTCCATGAGTGGTGGTGGAGGGGAAGCTGATGGAACTGGGGGAGGGGACATCAAAGACTCCCCAGGGGTCACAAGGGGTTAAGTGGAAGTTGGCAGAAGTGCAGTAGTTTATATAGAGAGAACTTGGCAGTGCAGGTTATATGTGCGCAGAGGAAGCCTAGAGGTAAATAGAAGTGTCTCGTAATGACATCATCATTGGGGGCGTTACCAGGAAAAACCTGGGGCTGCGCTGCGGCCAGCCTCTGTTAGCTTTCTGAGGGTTTTTCCAGTTTTGTAAGTAAAAAACATTTCAAAACTTTCTAATGGATTTCAAGATCTCTGCTTTCAGTCAGTGACTAGTAACATTCTTTTGTTTACATCCAGAAGCTGGAAACCCTGCCCAGACCTAATGGTTCTCTCCGCTTATGGCTTGTTGTAATTAAAGGGGTTGTCTCGCTTCAGCAAATGGCATGTATCATGTAGAGAAAGTTAATACAAGTCACTTACTAATGTATTGTTATTACCCATATTGCTTCCTTTTCTGGATAGATTAATTTTTCCATCACATTATACACGGCGCGTTTCCATGGTTACAACCACCCTGCAATCCAGCAGTGGTGGTCGTGCTTGCACACTGTAGGCCTCTCTGGTGAGGTCCGTGGGAGTGGATGTAGGCCAATGCTATTTCCTATAGTGTGCAAGCACGGCCACCAGTACTGGATTGCAGGGTGGTCGTAACCGTGGAAACAGACAGTGTGTAATGTGATGGAAAAATGTAATCCAGGAAGCAATATGGACAATCGCAATACATTAGTAATGCCTTGAATTAACTTTGTCTACATGATAAATGCCACGTGCTGAAGTGACACAACCCTTTAATAGTCTGGACACTCCTCTGTGAGATCAAGGGGAGCTTTATCATACTGGTGTGAAGTAGAACTGGTTTAGTTGCCCATAGCAACCAATCAGATTCAATTTTTCACAGCTCCTTTAGAAAATGAAAGGTGGAATCTGGTTGCTATGGGCAACTAAGCCAGTTCTGTTTTACACCAGTTTTTATAATTGGATACTAATTATAAAGTTGTTTTTTTTCCTGTTCTGACAGTTTGTTACAGTGTATCAGTGCAGGTAAAGTGTATAGGAGTCTATTCGGGCCATTTAGCTATTATAATAAACTCTCAGTTGTGTGAGCAGGAGTGGGTAAGGGCAGGTTTTTAAGCTCTGGGTGTAAATAAGAATGTTTCTGTTCACTCTCTGCAAGCAGAGATCTTGGAAATGGTGAACTGAAACACTACGTTGATTAGAAAGTAGTAGAACTTTGGTCATGAAGGAAACGAACCCTATGCACTTGGGTTGCTGTATAGATCTCTCAATATATCCATTTAAGGCGGGGGTGCGCACCCCCTTTTCTGGTTGGGGGCCACATTGTTAAGGAATCCCAAGGGCCGAAGATAAGTTAAAAGGGTGTTACATACTGAAATCCGGTATTTATGGCGTATTGTATATACTATAAATGTCTGGTTACACCTCCAGGATCCCCATCTAACGGGAGAATACATGAAGAAAAAATACATGTGAGCAGCCCTAAGGCCTAGACATGCATGTCTGTCACCAGATGGTTGGGGGCCGCAGGTTGTGCACCCCTGATATAAAATTTCCTTTCCTTGTCACTGTGAACATATGGCTGCGGCAGTTGAAGGACTGAACTGAGCATGTGCAACCACTTCAGTGAGGTGGACAGAGAAACCAGGAAAAGTACAAACTGCAGGTGGCGCTATACCGGTTTTTATTGAATAACTCTGGTTATACATCATTTTTAATTACACGCAGTAATGAAAGTATCCAGATCCAGGTGCTGGTTTGAAACTGTAGAAGGTTTTTTTTTTCTTTTTTTTTTTGTGGGACAACTCCTTTTAAGGGCCCATTCACACGTCCGCAAGTTGGGACCGCATCCGTTAGGCAATTTTGCGGACCCGTTCGTTTTCAATAGCGTTCGTTCTGGCGCCATGTACTGTCCACATCCGCATTTCCGGATCCGCAAATTCTGTTCCCGAAAAAATGGAACATGTTCTATTCTTGTCGGCAGAAAAGGCATTTTCTATTATAGTGCCGGCGATGTGCGGTCCGCACACTGTCTGTGTCCGTGTTTTTTGTGGATCCGCAATACACTTATGGACGTGTGATTGGACCCTAAGAATTCAAAAATGGCAGTTTTGCTGAAGAGACTTCTGCGACTGAAAATCCGTTGCGTTCATCTGAATGATGTTTCTGTAGCAGGTACGTGGATTTTTGCAAGTCCCCTTCAGATGAACGGGACAGTCGCTGAAATTTCTGAGCAAGTCTTCTATTTCTTTGCACATCTCTTTCTTTTAGGCCTCATGCACACGACCGTATGTGTTTTGCGGTCCGCAAATTGCGGATCCGCAAAAAAAAAATGGATGACGTTCAGTATGGCATCCGTTATTTTTACGGATCCATTGTAATAATGTCTATCCTTGTCCGCAAACTAGAAAAAAAGACAGAAAAACGGACGTACGGAATGCACACTGAGTACCTTCCGTTTTTTGTTTTTTTTGCGGAACCATTGAAATGAATGGTTCTGCATATGGTCCGCAAAAAAACGGAATGGACACGGAAAGAAAATACGTTCGTGTGCATGAGATCTTACTGGTAGTATGGGTAGGGAGGGGGACCGGTCCACTTGTACCCTCCTTCACCCCTGACACAGGCACTAATACCCGTGGCTCAAGTGCACTGCCCTGTGCTAACTGGGGAAGCCTGAGTGACTTAAAGTAATTGTGCCATATTTCATGTAAAAAATGAAAAATCATATAGTGCATGACAATCTTTCTAAAAAGCTAGAACCAGCCCTGTACCTCACATGGATCCAGAGATCTCACCATTTATTGCTCCAAACGCTCTGCTAGATTTCCTCAGTCTGGCAGCTCATGGGGACGTGTCCTTCCTGCAGTCGCTCTCCCGGTAAGGCCCCTTTCACGTGAGCAAGTTTTCCGCGCGGGTGCAATGCGTGGCGTGAACGCATAGCATCCGCACTGAATCCTGACCCATTCATTTCAATGGGTCTGTGTACATGAGAGGTTTTTTTTCAGGCATCACTTCTGCGTTGCGTGAAAATCGCAGCATGCTCTATATTCTGCGTTTTTTCACGCAGCCCTAGCCCCATAGAGGTGAATGGGGCTGCGTGAAAAACGCATTGCATCTGCAAGCAGGTGCGGGTGCGTTGCGTTTTTTAATGATGGTTGCTAGGTGATGTTTGTAAACCTTCAGTTTTTTTATCACACGCGTGAAAAACGCATCAAAGCGCATTGCACCCACGCGGAAAAAACCTGAACGCAATCGTAGGCAAAACTGAATGGCTTTGCCTGTGAAATCGCACAGTTTTCACGCAACGCATCTGGACCTTATCCGGACACGCTCGTGTGAAAGAGGCCTAACTGTCACAACTTCTAACTGGTGGCAGTTGCAGGATGGAACTGAGCATGTGCGACCACATCAACAAGTGGACATGCACATTACCATACAGATTAAACGCCAAGAGGTGCCATTAGAATGAAGAGAGAACATCTCGCAATTGGAGCATTTTTGTAACCTAAAATAAATGAGAAAATTAGCTCGTTTTTCATACTGAATTATATTAAAATGACATTTTAATGGTGGCACAATGTCTTGAACTGTCCGTATATGAACTTGCCTTATATGTACAGTTATGTCACAGATGCATGGGTTTCCAAATATGTATACGTCACTGGAGCTTCTGATGACGGATGAGGATTATTAGCCCCTGGGACGTACATGGGGTGAGAGGTGTATTTAAAAATTCTGATTACTATGTGGTGGATGTAACCTTTTTTAAGTGAATTTCTCAGCTTTTTTCCCCATCCTATCTATTTAACGTGTTAGTGTGTGGTGGTTTTTTACAGGATACCGCTGTATTGCGTAGCGTAGTCTACAGTGGTAGCCTACAGGTACATTCAAGGATTTTTACACACTTTGGGGCGGGGGAGCACGCCTACCTGCTGCTGGCTCCCTGCTCCTTCGATTCATGGCCTCCACTGCTCTGCTCGGGCCTCTTGATGTAAATTTTCAGTTTGACGCCGCTGCAGCCAATTGCTGAGCAGCAGAGGAAATGGAGCAAAGGAGCCAGTGTCGAGAAGCAGGTAAGTATGCCAAGAGAGGGCAATCACTCTGAAGTGTGAATATCATGGGCTTAACAGGGGATGTGCTGCTCTAAGTATGTAAACTGAAAGGGGGGCTTGCTGTGCCAGCTGCATTATCGTCTTTCTGTTGCTGGCAGTGTTGTTTCCCACCACGCTCTTCCTATTGTGGCGATGCAGATCTTTCATTTTGCTCACTTGTTTTTTGTAACTTACATGGGAAGAAGTCCCCTTATTAAATTAAGACTGTGGCTTTAAATAGACAGATCTAGATCTTGGGCAGTGCTCTGTGCCTTGACCCTTTCTAGCAGAAGAGAAGTGGGAGGACGAGAATCCAAAGCTGTGGGAGAGGAGGACTAACTGGAATCTGTCGTTAGGCACTTAATTCTTGTAGCGTCTCTGCTGCGAAGAAACATTCTCGTATCATTAACAACTGCTCCGCTCTGATGAATGTACTTACACTTAGTATGATAGAAGTTGCGGTATATTCTTGTACATAGGAGGCAGTATTATAGTAGTTGTATTCTTGTACATGAGGTCAGTATTATAGTAGTTGGCAGTATTATATTAGTTGTATTGTACATAGGAGGCAGTATTATAGTAGGTATATTCGTGTACATAGGAAGCAGTATTATAGTAGTTATATTCTTGTACATAGGGGTTAGTAGTATAGTAATTATATTTTTGTTCATAAGAGACAGAATTATAGTAGCTTTATTTATGCACATAGGGGGCAGTATTATAGCAGTTATATTTTAGTACATAGGGTGCAGCAATATAGTAGTTATATTCTTGTACATAGGAGCAGTATTATAGTAGTTATATTCTTGTACATAGGAGGCAGTATTATAGTAGGTATATTCTTGTACATAGGAGGCAGTATTATAGTAGGTATATTCTTGTACATAGGAGGCAGTATTATAGTAGGTATATTCGTGTACATAGGAATCAGTATTATAGTAGGTATATTCTTCTACATAGGAAGCAGTATTATAGTAGTTCTTGTACATGGGGAGCAGTACTATAGAAGTTATATTCTTGTACATAGGGAGCAGTATTATAGAAGTTATATTCTTGTACATAGGGTACAGTGTTGTAGTGGTGATATCTTTGTACATAGGGCAGTATTATACTTCATGACCCTGTCCCTTGTGTAGATTTGCATCTATCTCCACTCTTCTTGACTAATAAAGTAGTTTATTTGGTGTTCACTTTCCATTTTAAAATAGTTGCAGGAACTTGAAGCAGATCAGTGTTTGCCCCTATAGCATCCCTTCTGCTGACACTTGGTGTTCCAGTTTCTTGTTGTCATGGCCATCCACTATATGTTTTCCTCCTTGTGTCATAAACTGCATCTGGGTGTTTTATTCCCTGTTGTACTTATCTCATGTTCTGTAATAGAGACAGAAGGAGATGGGGCCCCTTATTACACAAACATCTTCCACCATGGGCCAGGCCCCAGACGAGTCCTTTCCATATAAGCTAATTAAAAGTTCATGTCTGGTCCTTCTGAGATAACAAGTGTGTGTGTCTTAGTTTTTTTTTTTTTATTTCATCAGTCAAAAAAATATATAAAAAAAAATTCTAGGATACTGGTGATCTATGAGGAAAAACGGCAGCCTCTGCTTATTGTACCTTTGCATTGATCTTCAAGTCATTAGCGGTTATGGGTGGTGAGGACCCTTCGATACAAATGGTAGTATTTCACTTTCTTGCAGACTACAGATTTGCTAGTGTATCTATGTGATTCTCACTTTCCATAAAGTTTGGAGGTATTTAAAAATGAAATGGTAAGTCAAGGTGACGATCAGTCTTTGCTTTGCCCCTGACCCCACCTTTGAACCAGACGTTAGCCTACGGTTTAGTCAGTGGTCAGGGATGATCTTATGAATATATGGATACTTCAATCTGTCTGGGTAGCAGAAAAATGTTGCATTTATTTTTTTTTTTCTTTTTACAGGCTGACGCCACAATATATCTACCCTCAAGCCCTCATCCAGCCAAGTGTGGTCATTCCAACGCCAATCCAGACCCTACAGTCTCCGTACATTGATTATAACGCTGCTACACAAGCCTACACCCATTACACCACCGCTGCCTATGAACAATATCCCTATGCAGCCTCGCCCGCCACTGGCTACATGGGCTATGGCTATACCAGTGCTGTCCAGCAGCCAATCACTGGTACCACCACGGGAGCACCACCCACTGCGTACATCCAATACCAGCCTGCACAGCTCCAGCCGGATCGTATGCAGTGAGAGGCGAACACTTGAATTCTTCCTATGGTTCCTTTTTATTAACCGTGAGAGGATACAGCTGCAGAACACAATTGTATTAACGGACAGAACGCAAAAGACTCCTTCGCTGTGCCCTTAATATTTCAGTTGTATTACAGACTATGTTGGAGGCTCTTTGTTAAATTTCTTTTTTTTTTATTTTTTATTTTTTTGGCATCCTGAGAAAACAAGTGGGAGTACCATGGGTCCCCCTTTCCATAATCTGGCAATAGTTTACGTTGTCCCCTCTTGCTTTTTTCAGCAAGATTAAAAAGTCTCCTGAAGGTACTTATTAAATATTTTTTTTAAACAGAAAAACAAATACCTTTTTTCATTGTGGATAGTCTAAACTAAAATGCTCAGCGATGCCTTATTAGAAATAACTATTTTTCAATATTTATTATATTATTATTTTTTTTTTTTTTATATGTTCACTTTAGCTGTGAATTAGTAAATGAAGGGGCAGGAGTATTTATCCACTTTTTTTTTTTTTTTGCTAAATTATTGTATTTTTTTTTTCTAGATAATTGCTGACTATTTCAATATGCAAATGACGGAGGTTGGACTTTAAGCTCCTGGCGTTCTGGCATGGGAGTTGTAAAAGCGGGGACCTCCGTAGTCGCGGCACTGTAATATTTTATTGTTAATAACTGTTAATTCAGTTCAAATAGGTATATTAAAAAAAAAAAACCAAAAAAGCAAAAAAACAAACAAAAAAAAAACTAAAGTACATTGTGTAACTGCTGAGGGCTTGTCATGCTGCAACAGAGGGAAATGCAGTATTTTATGTACAGATGAGACTGAGGAATTGCAACACCAAAAGTGATTTTACTAGGATGTGCTTATGAATGCAAAAAATTATATATATTTTATACATGCAGAACACAGGCTGCACCTATCCGATGTCTGCAAATGCCAGATTTCTGCAGTGGACGAAGAGACTATTTCTATTTAATTTTTTTTCTTAAATATTACTTAACAATTACTGGACTTTTACTTTTTTTTTTTTTTTTTTTTTTCCTGTAAGGAACTGTGACATATTTGTCAATACAAGCAACAACAAGAAAAAATTTATTTTTTATTTTTATTTTTTTCCCCATTGGTGACCACTATTTTGGAAAAAATTCTCTTAAGTTGACATTGCTGCATGCATGTATTTGATTTAGGGGGTTTTATCAGTGCCAACTGGTGACCTGAGATGTGCGACCTTTCATTCTCCTACATGCTTCATAGGGTCCCTATACATAAATTACCGTACATTACGGGGAGTTTAAAGATCTCTGTAGACATCCATGGCCTCCTCACCCCCAAACTGAGAATATTTGGTAGAAGAAAGTGAAATGCTCTAATCTCTACTAAATAAAAAATCACCAGTATTGGACAGGGTAATTGATGGGTACTCGTGAACCATTCCTCTCGTTGGTTGGGTCCTTACTAGAGATAAGCGAATTTCATATTTAGAAATTCGTCCACTCTTCGTTTGGTGGTTAAAAGCAGAATTGCGCTATGGATTCCGTTACCACGGACCATAACGCAATTCTATGATTGAATGCCTTTATAGGTATTCAGTTATTCATTCCGTCGTATTAGAAGTCTATGGGCTGCAAAACGGATCTGTCCGCTTTGCAGGGGAGTCCTCTCTTGCATAACGGAAATGGAACGGATCCGTTATGCAGGCCATAGCCTTCTATTATGACGGAATGCCTCTAAAGGCATTTCCGTTTTAGAATTGCGTTATGGTCCCTGGTAACGGAATCCATAGCGCAATTCTGCTTTTACCACCAAACTAAGCGTGAACGAATTTCATAACATGAAATCCGCTCATCTAGTCCTTAAAATGACATAAATCTGTTTGGGAACCATCTTATTTTAGGTCTCCTTGAAAATTATGATTTTTATTCTTTCTATAGGTCTAGGACGCACAAGAGCCTATGGTTGGTATGGACCAGTATTGGGTTTGAGGTTGGCTCTTCTATACAGCCCTCTTCTAAGAGAGCTGTTTTGGAGGCTACCTACTCAGCTCTTTGTAAGATTATTGCATTATTATATGGCCCTCAACCCTAATAGCACAAGTCTTTGTTGAGGAGTGGGTCCATGTGAGCATTTTTTGTTTTTCTTCTGCAAATTTCCAAAGCTATGCAATTGTATCTTTGCTGCAGTCATTCTGTTTAATTTTTACTTTGCATTTGGCAAGGAACATTTTTTTCCTCATTTTTGAGGGGTATCTAGGACTAACACTTTTTTTTTTCCCCCCCGAAGTTGTAGAAAATGTCTTATACCAATTTTCTGTAATGCTCTTGAATAATGTATCCTAAATGGAACTTGTGTAACAAAACCATATAGAAGAAAAAAAAAATGGTCTTGTCCATCTCAACCAATAGGGAGCACCACAGATCCCTTGGTATTTAGTGATTTCCTTTCTCAGATGACCAGAATGATATTTTTGTTCTGATTTTGCATAATCTACTGATGTTGGCTTATCAATGTCTAGTGGAAAATGAAAAACATTTTCGATACTGTTGGAACTCTGCATTTTTATAAGGGGGTCTTGGAACAGTGGCATGGAAACTTGAAAAATGTCCTCTTTAAAGAGGCTCTCCACTTAACGTTCAAAGCAAAATGAATCCACCTGAGCTCCATGGGACACGTCCTAGGAAAATGTTTTACCTCCACTTGCAGAGGATGAGTTTGATAGTTTACTTTTGGTCCGGAAATCAGTAGTAGAACGGGTGGAGAACCTCTTTTCATGTGACCAATGAAGAGGACATCTGTGCCAATGTATTATAGTAGAGTTGAAATGTTAATCGGGTGAAAAAACATCTCCACCCCCATTCCTGCTCTAGGAGGTCATCTTCATGTAGAACCTACAATCCCTGAGATTGCCTGTGATCATTGATCCAGATGTTGAGCTTGCTTATTGGCTCAATTCAAGAAATTATCCAACCTCAACACATTGAGGAGACCTAAGTGAGATCAGTATCTAAGCTTTGTCATGTGGAATTCTTTTCGGCAGGCCTTCTGTGTGACATGCAGTGTTCTGGAGGTCACAGCAGCCTAAAAGGTCTAATATGCAGTTGCCACCATTGAGCTTTCCTGGGCGACCTACCCCCTGCCCTTACTATTGCAAATACAAAAGTCAGGTTGGTGTTCTACAAAGTATATTCAATGATGCTAAATTGGAACAACTTGTTTTATACTTCCAGTAAATCATTTTGTCCTCAACTATGACTTGAAGAAACCTTTTTTTTTTTTTTTATAAAAATAAAGTTAATTTTAATTTTGAGATGTGTAATTTAATACCTTTGTTATGCATTCATACTTGGTATGAATTATGTAAAATATGCGGGTGGTGGTAGTCATCTGATTTATGGAAGTAAGGATGCCCCCGTTATTGGTCTGAAATGACAAGAAAAAGTGTACAAAAATGGCAAGAGGGCAGGAATCCTGAATTTTTATGTATTTCTTACCAGTAAACCCTCACCTTTGAGACAGTCTCCATCAATTTTATAAAGTAGAGGCTGGTTGTCATCATTGAAAATGCATAACTCAATTACAGTGGTGCCACAGCTATTATATTTACATGAATCCACACCTTACTCTGAGACTGTCCCACCAGATCCAGTGCAGTTGGGGGTATGTGAATATAAAGAAAAATAAAACTCGGGATATCCTGTAATGTATATTTTTGAGATATGGTCCGACCACGTGTGCAGTGTTTTATTTTTATTAAAATATGGTTTTTAAAGCCAAAATGGGTGGTGGATCATAAAAAGAGAACGTATATTAAGGACCGATAAAACTTTTTTTTATTTTTTTAATTCCACTGGTTTTGGCATGTAGCTGTTCCCTAAAAGCAATGTTGCTCACTCAGTCCTCCCCAAATTAGGCCACTTTCAGATAAACGTATTATGGGTGTATTTATGCACCTGTTTTATTGATAAATGTCCCAGACTGACCCAAACTGGCAGCATGACCTTACCCACAACATGGGTACATAAATGCACCTGTCTGATGCTGGACATGGCCATCATTATAGAACATCTGCCCTACTCTAAGGTTGGCCAAGCACATCAGATAGCTGTTGGCCAAAGGCTTGATCAGCCCACGGCTATCTCGCCACAAAACACCCCCTTCCCAGTATACAGGCGCACGCTGCTTGGCCAAGAATGCATATGTTGGGAATAGAAGAGTGGCGTAAACTACTGCTGGAATCTTCTGGTAGTGGCCTATCTCTCTAAGAACAAAAGGATCAGGCAAGTTGAAACCCAACTGCTCATGCTATAAAGTCCCTTTACATGGAACAATTCAGCGGGTGATTGTTGTGTTCCTTCCCAGCAATCGCCTGCTAGTCCATTAAGGAGACTGCTGTATTTACATGCAGTGATCTCCTCCACAGTATGGGGAGGAGTGATCGCTAATGCCATTGCTCTTTACCATACAGGCTCCTACAGGTGCCTGCAAAAATAAGCATATTTCCTGACGAATGAGCATTTCGCTCCTTCATTGTGTAATTAGCGGCACCCTTACACCACCAGATAATCACTATTGAACGTTTGTTAGTGATTTATCTGGCGGATTCTCGGTGTGTAAAGGGGCCTTAGCTCCTCATGACATCAGTCATCCAGGGAGAGACTTATCAAAATCATCAAGCTTCGTCAATATATGGTATATCTAATAAGTATGGCCCCCTAAAAGGGTTGTAGAGAAAGGATAGGGGTCTGATAGGTGTCTGATCGGTGGGGGCCTGTTTTCCATGTTTGAATGGAGAACGTGCGCTGCCACGTGCGCCGTTCACTACCTTCTATAGATGAGGGCTTGTGCTCAGCTGTCTCCAGCGCCACCGTACTGTTGAGTGGAGAAGCAACCACGCGTGCATGTTTGCTGTTCCAGTCAAGCGGGGGACTAATCCCTTTTCTAGTGATCGTCAGGGGCGGGACATTGATCAGACACATCCGCTACCCTAAAAGTTGTCATAGTTCAACCCCTTTAAGTGTAAGTTTTCACTATAGTTCTGGCATTGATGCAGTTCCATGTCAATGTGTCTCCTCGTAAGGACTTGTGCTGTAGTCCATGTACGGCAGGAATAAATCTCTCATTTTAAATATAGGTTTTGTTGACTCTACACCCCGTGTTTGCCTCCACCTTTACATACCCATTAGTCTACTCTTAATTCTTCTGGTGCCTTAATACTTTCCCGCGCAGCCTCTGCTTTCATGGGTGTTATACTTCAGGCCATGTTTGGAATGGGTGAACAATTAGGCTGAAAAGCTTATATAGCAGGAGGTTTACAGGGAGATTTGATGGTGGAATTTGAGTCTGGAACAAAGCGCTTATAAACAGTGATGTATGAGGAGCGCTGCTCCGTAAAGCCAACTAATGCGTTAAGTTTCCAGAAAGAGAAACCTCTGCACAAGTCTCCAATAAGAATCATATAACAGGAGCTCATGTCGTCAGGGAGCTGTCAGCAGAGTAAGCCGCCTCACATATTAGCTGGACTTATAGATATTTCATGTACAGGCCATGATCCCAAATATTCACTGCAAAGCAGGATTGGAAATGGATGGGAAAGCGCACATCTATGTATATATATGGTTATGTGAGCGCTACCTGACTGATGGCTGTTATTCTTTGCAGTCCAAGCTGCATAATTCCATTCTTAATAGATCAGAAGCCGTGGAAAAAGTCGGTTTTGCAGTGTTTTATTTATGTAACCGTACATCAGGTGTGCCTGTGTTTATGGAGTAGCTCCATCTGTAGACACTATGTAACATATGGATATAATGTACATACAGCCTTGCAAATAATTTGTTCTAGACTGATCCGGAGTTGCATCCAGTTTAGGGCTGAGCCAGGGGTGCACCACCCATGAGGCCAAGTGAGGCGATTGCCTTAGGGGGCAAGACCTAGAGACAAGTGGGGGCAGTGGCAGGGCTGTGGGAATATCGCTCTGTATACAACAGCCCTTTAACGGGGGGGGGGGGGGGGGACCGTTTAAATTTTTTCCTTAGGCAGCAGAAAGGCTAGGTGCACCCCTGGGCTAAGCTAATCGATTCGTTCATCAAAGCCCCCACTTGGCCGTGTCAATCTTGCGCCTGTGCCACTGCTCTGAGTAGCAGGGCTGGACATCTTGCTAGACCCTGACAATCTCGCGCCTGCATTGCCCATCCAAGTAGTGGCGCTAGCGCAGAGGCTTTGCTGCAGGTACTGTGACTGTTCATGCACCACTACCCGGAAGTGTAGCGGCACACGCACATTCGCTGTTCCGGTATTGGCAGCAGAGCCTCTGTGCTTGCACCACTGCTTGGAGCAGCGGCACAGCCATAAGATTGTCAGGGTCTGGTGAGATGTCCTGCCCTGTCAATCCATCTGCAGGGGGAGCTTCTTCGGCAGTGAGGACAGGTCCCTGCAGCTGAAAAACTCCTTTTGATGAACAAATTGATTCTCCCATCCCTAAGGCCTCTTGTACACGAATGTGTGCTGGCTGGGCCTGTGCTGCGGACCGCAAATTGTGGTCCGCAATGCACGGGCACCGACCGTGGGGCAGCCGCATGCGGATCGCAGACCCATTCACTTGAATGGGGTTCGCGATCCGTCCATTCCGCAAAAAGACAACAGCCGTGTGCAAGAGACCTAATCCTGTATTATGCTTCAGAGCTGCATTCATAATTCTGCTGGCCTCAGAGCTGAAATCTCCTATCACTCCTTTCCTGCTCAATGTCTGCACTGACCGAGCATGAGTATTCTAAGAAGTACTGTCGTATAGGGGTTATCCAGGAAATTATAATGATGACCTATCCTCAGGTTAGGTCATCATTATCAGATTGGTTGGGGCGCTGGTCCCAGCACCCCCACCGATCAGCTGTTAAAGAGAACCACTGCTCTCACATAGCTTTTTTGAGGGCAGCCGTCTCCCAGCTGCCCACCAAGCACAGTGCCGTACATAGTATAGCTTGGTATTGCAGCTCAGCCCCATTCACTTCAATGGGGCTGAGCTGCAACTAGGCCATGTATGGGGATGGATCAGAAGAACAGAAAATGAAACGGTGATGTGAACTCCCCCTTAGTGATTTCCCGTTATGGACACTGCTCCTTTCACAAGACCGCACAGTATAACCATGATTTATAATGCTGTGTGTCTATATCCGACCCTAAATCTACTGAATTGCGGAACGGAACGCGGCCCATTGTAGAAATGCCTATTCTTATCCACAAAACGGACAAGAATAGGACATGCTCTATTTTTTTGTAGGGCTATGGAACGGACATACGGATGTGGATAGTACACGATGTGCTGTCAGCATTTTTTGCGGACCCATTGAAATGAATTGGTCTGCATCCTATCCGCAAAAAAAAACGGAACGGACACGGAAACAAAATACGTTCGTGTGCCTGTAGCGTAATACTGATAGCATAATTCAGTATAAGAGCTTGTGCACACAAACGTATTTTTTCCCCCATGTCCTATTATTGTTTACGTTAAGGACAGGACTGTTCTATTTGGGGCCGACCGTTCAGTTCTGAAAAATACGGAATGCACACGCCCGGTATCTAAAACAGTCAACGGTTGTGTGCATGAGCCCTAATTCAGTAGTTGTAAGGTCAGGCTGAGACACACAACATTATAAATTATTATAATGCCCTGCGATGCTGTCAAAGGAGCAGTGTCCATAACGGGAAATCACGCTCCCACACAAAGCGAGTTTTCTGCACTGGACACACTATTCTGAGTGAGGCCATAGAAAGGACCACTAAAAAAGAGGAAAAAAAACTAAGAAAAAAGAAAAGAATGGCTTGAGAAAGGCTCTAAGGACAGAGCTGTAACATTGCATGAACATCATAGAGCAATAAACACTATTTTATTTAAATCTCATTTTGGAGTGCTGCGATCCTTCCTCCCTCCCTCCCTACAGAATGGTGAGTGCAGCTCTGGAGTATAATACAGACTATAACTCGGGATCAGCACAGGATAAGTAATGTGCACAATGACTCAGTTTTGTATGTAGATTAATTCTTATGGGGCTGAATATTATCATTTTGACATTTATCTTTATTGTGAGCAGCTGATTGTCCTAGCGGTTCAGCTTTTTTCCAATGTCGGAGTTAATGTTCCTTATACTATGCTATTCTGATATATACACATTATAGTTTATCAAAATAACATAAATCAATGCAGCAGAGAAACATCTCCTACACAGGACATAAATCAGATGGAATGATGCTGTCAGCTCCGCGGAATGTATTGAAGACGGTCCCCATTAGGACTCCAGGTGAATATCCATTTCTGCAATTAAATGCTATCTGCAGATAGGGCAACGAGGGGATTAAATGAACAAAAATAATCGCCCCTTTTTTCTGTAATTACTGCCAATCGGTCTTAATTCAGGTCCACAATGCGATTCACCAAGGTACTTAATTGAAAGGGGGTGGGAGACTGGGAGATAGGAAGTGACAACTCATCAGAGAGCCATATAATCCCACAATCTGTGAGAACTAGAGATGAGCGAAGTTAATCAAAATTTGATTTGGCTGCTTCGTGGCCATCTTGATTAAAGAAACCATGCAAAATCATGATGTCATCACGCTGGCTGGGTGGGATGACGTGGTGATGTCATGAGAATGGACGAGGTATGTTTTTTTTTTTTACCGTCATTTCAGTAAAAATTGATTTGTTATTACGAAGCGCGAGGAAATTTGGCTTCACGGTGAGTCGAATTTTTCCTGAAATTCGGATCGAAGTCAATAGTTTTACTTTAATCCTCTCAACACAAGTGAGAACCAAATCTGTGTGGAAACTTTCTTTAAAAATGGCAGTTAGTGGAGAGAATAAGTCCGTATGGGCAGGAATTACCAGGAAACTGGCATGAGAGGTTTTGGATTTATCTAGATCCAGCTCCCCATAAGGTAACCATTCCAGGTGTAGGTCCTTGTGCAGGTGATTCATCTGTTCTTAGTCCTGAGGGGGGAAAGGTTCTAGAGGTTCACAGGATGAAACAGCGAAGCTGCCATTTTAGTGCCTGTAGAGGAGGCACTAAAATGAGGCTCCAGGTAGGTCATAAGTATCTGAACGGTGGGGGTCCGACACTCCGGGACTATGCTGGGCAGCTGTTTGAGAAGGCACCGTCGCCCCTGTGAGCACTTCTGCCTTCTTGAAGCTCACCAAGCACTACTCCGTACATTGTATAGTAGCTGTGCTTGGTATCGCTATCTTGAATGGGGCTAAGCTGCTCCTAGGCCACGTGACACATGAACGTGTGCCATTACTCGGCCTAGGAAAAGGTGAAAGAAGAACTCGGCACTTGTGCAGCAGTGCCTTATAAAAAGAGCTGATCGTTGGGAGTCCCGGATGTTGGACCTCCACCGATCAGATACTGACGACCTATCCAGGGGATAGGTGATTAGTATAAAAATCTCAGAAAACCCCTTTAAGCCGGCCATAAACATTCAATAGCTTTTGGCCAACTGGCGGTTCAGGTCACAAGCTATCACTCCCGTCTCCCTCCCTACTTCCCCTACGCATATACACATACATACATATGTTGTCAATGGGGAGAGAGGAGAAGGCCACTGCCCGACACTTTTGGAAGTGGCTTATCTCTCAGAAGAACAAAAGAATTGGGTGAAAATATTCACTTCGGCCAATCCTTCTCTCCTCCAACATAGTTGGGGCCTCCCCATACATATGAGACCATCGGCCGAACCTGTCATTCTCCGTCCGGCTGACAACGCACTAATGTGTATGGGGGCCTTTAAAGCCATGGTCATGAATATATATGAGTCCAGCTGCTCAGGGATTAAAGTATCTGAAGAGCTGATGGTGGTCAATGCAGAGTTGTCCATCCATTCCATTAAAGGTCCACATTAACTCCTTAGCTCTTCTATTGGTCGAATAATATCATCATAGTGCACACCAATGGTTCTCATATAGTATTATACTGCCATATAATTTATACATAAATGAGCCATACAGGGAGCACATAACGATGACTAGGTTGTAGATTTTGCCTATAGGTCATGGTGGGGAGGGAAAGGGTAGTAGTGGAGGCCTACTGGAGGCCTCAGTTGTCCGTGCTATAATAGGGCCCTCCTTTACTTCTAGCAGCTCTGGGGTTAAGGGAACCTCACCGTACTTATTGATAAGTACACCCCCGTCTCTCTCTCTGAAATGAAACTCGCTCAGCCATGAAACATAGATAATCTTCTTAATAGGCAATTGATTCATTTCTGGGATGAGGCCTAAATTAGGCCGCCTAATAGATGAATCTATGGAAGAACGGAGTGGACTGAGCTGGGGAGACTGTTCTGTAAGAAGCTAGTGAAATGTCACACTGCGTTCTATGCATCTACTTAATATATTTAGATTACCTACAAGAAGATTTATTACATTTTTTTGCTTTTCCTTTAGTCATTTGCAATTTTCCTGGGACTGCAGTGCACAGTGAAATAAAATATTTCAGCAGTTTAGATTTAGAAATGTTACAGTTTTAGCGTTAGGATGCACAAAGCCCTGACATGAATGGACTCAATGGCCCCCCTGAAACTCAGCACAGTCCCCTCCTGAAAGACTCTGTGCTGCTGAGGGACCATGCTGCTTCCACTATGTCAAGGATGGGCAAACTGTGGCTCTCCAGCTGTTACAAAACTACAACTCCCAGCATGCCCAGTTTGGCTACAGCGATCAGCCTACAGCAGGGCACGGTGCGAGTTGTAGTTTTACAACTGGTGGAGAGCCGCAGTGTGCTCATCCCTGCACTATGTCACTCACAAAAAGTGACCTTAAAGGGGTTGTCTCACTTCAGCAAATGGCATTTATCACGTAGAGGAAGTTAATACCAGGCACTTACCAATGTATTGTGATTCTCCATATTGCCTCCTTTGCTGGCTTGATTCATTTTTTCATCACATTATGCATTTCTTGTTTCCATGGTTACGACCATACACATATGCGTGCTCCCGGCCACCAGAGAGGCCAGCGTTTTTTCCTAGAGTGTGCAAGCACGGCCACCACTGCTGGTTTGTAGGGTGGTCATAACCATGGATACCAGCAGTGTATATTGTGATGGAAAAATGAATCCAGTCAGTAATGGAAGCAATATGGACAGTCACGATACATTAGTAAGTGGCTCGTACTTGCTGAAGTAGACAACCCCTTTGATATCAGCATACCCCTCTCCTGAAATACTTTGTTCTGCTGGGAGGACACTTGTGCTTCCACTATGTAACTCTAAGGCCCCTTCACACGGGTGAGTTTTCCACGCGGGTGCAATGCGTGATGTGAACGCATTGCACCCGCACTGAATCCGGACCCATTCGTTTCTATGGGGCTGTGCACATGAGCGGTGATTTTCACGCATCACTTCTGCGTTGCGTGAAAATCGCAGCATTCTCTATATTGTGCGTTTTTCACGCAACGCAGGCCCCATAGAAGTGAATGGAGCTGCGGGAAAATCGCAAGCATCCGCAAGCAAGTGCGGATGCAGTGCGATTTTCCCGCATGGTTGCTTAGCAACGGGACCAGATCTTTATTATTTTCCCTTATAACATGGTTATAAGGGGAAATAATAGCATTCTTAATAAAGAATGCATAGTAAAATGAAGATGGAAGGGGTTAAAAATAATAAAAGTTAACTTACCTTAGCCACTTGATCGCGTAGTTGCGATCTGTCCTCTCTTTACCAGCATCAGCTAAGAACTAAAGGACCTGTGATGACGTCACATCACATGGTCCAATCACATGGTCCATCACCATGGTGATGGACCATCAAAAAGCATCAAAAAGCACGTGAAAACGTGTCCAAAAAAGCCTGATGCTGATTTTTCTTCTGCACAGAAAATACTCCGTGTGAACGTACCCTAAAGAGAACGTCCACACAATGGATTTTGAAAGTCCGCCTCCAAAAATCTACGCTGATTTCAAAGAAAAAGTTTTAAGGCATGTTTTTGGGGAGTGTATACTTCTGCATTTTTAGGCCTCTTTCACACGGCCGTAGTTGTCCCGTGCCCGTATTGCGGATCCGCAATACACGGGCACCGTTCCGTTGTCATTCCGAATCACGGATGCAGACTTATTCACTTCAATGGGTCCGCAAATCCGGAGATGCGGAACGGAACACTACGGAAGCACTACGGAGTGGTTCCGTAGGTTTCCGTCCCGTACTTGTGTTTTGCCAAAAGATAGAACATGTCCTATCTTTCTGCGGAACGCGCGGATCAAGGACCCATTCAAGTCGATGCCCGTGAATTGGGGACCTGAATTTGCGGTCTGCAGCACGGACACGGGACACCTACGGCCGTGTAAAAGAGGCCTTACCTGCCGTTTGTGACACAGATCAAGGCCAAAAGCCGGACCAAACAACGCGCAGATGCGAACAGGGCGTACAGCATGGTTTTTGGGATGTATCCCATTCACTTCACGTGCTGCTGCTTTTTTCTGGTGTGGTGTGTACTGCGATGGATAAAAAAAAGCTCTGCTTTCCATTGAAATGAATGGGAGGCTGCTTGGGGTAAACCCACCAAAATCAGAACCCAAAAAGCTCTGTGTGAACGGGCCCTAAAGGGTATAGAGTTTTTTCTGTGATGAAAGAAACCTGATGTGGAATCCGCTTCAAAATTCCCCATGGGTTTTTTATGCAGTTTTTGCACGTGGATGTGGATTTAGCGCAGTATCCAAACCAAGAATGAACCTGCCACGTCTTCTATCCATGTGTCCATCCGTGTTTTTTAAAACCACAAGCAGAAAAAAAGTGCTGTGTAAATTACCATGCAGTTTTCCCATTCAAATCAATAGGAGGTGGACTGTGCATTGTTTCTGAGCACATTTTAGGCACAGAATCTGCTCTAAAATCTATGTTAAAAAAAAAAAAAAAAAAAAAAACTCTGCGTGACCATACCCTTAGTTTGTTACTTCCCACAACATTCAGCACTTTTTTCTCCTGAAACACACTGTGCTGCTGGGAGAACTTGCCCTTATCACTACGTAACTTTCAGTCAGTGAATTCCTCCTAGATCAGCTCTGTAAAACTTTGAATCATAGAATGGATGATCAGAATCTAAAAATTCGCTGTGCTGCTGGGGGGACTCTTCTACTTCAGCTCCACCCACTGCTGAAATACTCTGTGCTGCTGTAGGCATTTTGCGCCTTCCACTATGTAGCTTTCAGTCTGTGACCTATTCATTTTTTTGTTCTCTTTTGTATATCCCCGTCTCCAGCTTCTAGCATTTGCTGGTAATTGTAGTTCCACAATTGCTGGGCATCGCTCAGTACCCCCACCGGTAATTACCCAGTCTCCAGTCTCGTAACCTGATGACATATTTTGCAGATGTGCTGCCAGCCACAGATAACAGAGTGTTGGACCACGGTCATCCATGCTTGATCATATGATCACCCGCCGCCCATAGGTTTAACCCTTGACATGTTCCCAAATTCCAGCCTGGTACAGTGGATTAATAGACATGGTCCCCGCTCCGCTCCTATGTCGTGGAGGTTAATAATGGTCATTTTGCCCGCCATTTTGAATGGTTCATCGGTGGGTACAACTTATGTACCAGGAAATATATAAAGAAGTTTGCAGCAAGTGAAGGGTCAAAGTGAAAGTTGCTGAATGAGAAGCTGTGTGCGCCGTGATGAGGCGCTTTATCTGAGCCGGTCCTGCAGCTCTTATCTCTGGGGAGCAGGCCTACTATAGGTGCATCCCCAGGACATGTTGTCGCAGGCTATAATCAGCCCCCAGCAGGAGCCTCAGCCATAAACAGGGCTAAGAAAAACCACAGAAAATTTGAAATAGAGTCATTTTGGTCTTTGGTAAAATATATTGGCCAGTCACTACTGATCGCAGCCATTGAAACGCTTTAAGGTTTGTCACCCATCTTTATACAGATCCTAAATTGCAAATCAATCTGCATTGTTATAAATGAACCAGGAGGCTCAGGATGAATGAAGACATTGAGGGCGATTTGTCAAACAGGTGTAAAGGAATACTGTAACCAATCAGCTTCCACCTTTCATTTGCCAATGGAGCGCTGAAAAATGAAACATAGAATCTGATTGGTTGCTAGTGGCAACTAAGCCAGTTTCCCCTTCCACCACTTTTCAGCTAGCAGAGGGCAGTGCATGGAAATAGATGGAAGTAGATTTGTATGTAGATAAAAGGAGTTCCTATTATCCTGTTTCCCTCGCTCATGTGCGTAAGAACTGCGGAGGTCCTTGGGACCATAAACCTAAGGAAACAGAACTATGTGAGGTGGAAAAGCTGGGACTTTCCATGTCATGGTTCATCTCATGCCTTATATAACAGAACCTCATAAAGAGCCATTCCCTAGTTCTATCTGCCGGCAGTGTTATGCGAGGAGGACAGCACGGCTGACATTGTTATGGGGGTACCGCGGATGGTAGGGGTGAGCGAATCGCCAGACTTCAGACTTAACTAATTTTGCCTCCGCAAAGCCCATACATTTTAATGCTGTACAGAGACAGGTCTCCTCCATTTACACGACGTCGGAGAACTAATCGACTTCGGACCACGAAGCGCAATTCGCTCACCCCTAGTGGCTGGTCTTGTTATGAGGATTCGGCGACTGTCACTGTTAAAGGGGTTGTCTCACTTCAGCAAGTGCAGATAACGAGAATACAAGGCACTTACTAATGTATTGTTATTATCCATATTGCCTCCTTTGCCGTCTGGATTCATTTTTCCATCACATTATACAGTACTCGTTTCCATGGTTACGACCACCCTGCAATCCAGCAGCCGTGGTCGAGCTGGCCTCACTGGTGGCCAGGGCTATGGGAGTGCCCATAGACCAGTGCTTTTTTCTTATAGTGTGCAAGCACGACCACCACTGCTGGATTACAGGGTGGTTGTAACCATGGAAACGAGCAGCGTATAATGTGATGGAAAAATTAATCAAGCCAGCAAAGGAGGCAATATGGACAATCACAATACATTAGGAAGTGCCTTGTATTAGCTTTCTCTACATTATGAATGCCATTTGCTGAAGTAAGACAACCCCTATATGGGGGGGTTTGTGGCTGTCCCTTCTATGGAGATGATACTTTATTACAGAGTAATATAGAATAATAAACTTGTTACACAGAAGAATTGGAA
Source organism: Bufotes viridis (assembly GCA_033119425.1). NCBI lineage: Eukaryota > Metazoa > Chordata > Amphibia > Anura > Bufonidae > Bufotes > Bufotes viridis. The sequence goes on along the minus strand of CM065594.1, from coordinate 93,636,805 downwards.
GTATCTATATGGGTGTGTTCACACAGAGTGGTTTTTTAGGACATTTCTGTGTTGCAATCTGCTCATAATCTGCCTCCTATTGTGTTAAATAGGAAATCCGTGCTGTAGTTTATATGACAAGGACATTTTTTTTTGCATTATGAAACCCCAAAAACAGCAACATGTCCCTTCTTAGCGCCGTCATATCCGCAGCATGACAAGCTACAAATCCGCATCAGGAATCCGAGGCGGACGAGAATCTGCTGTGTATTTTGCGGTGTGAACATGTGTGTTAGATAATTATCAGTACAATCTGATTTTGTCTTTGAGACCCGGAAGACTCTTGGGAAGATCTCGAGGAAGAGAAGAGCTCCCCAGCAGCCCGGTGTCTCTCTCCCTCTGCTAAACTGACATTCTATATTTACGGGTTCGCTCTCCCCCATGCTTTACACTGAACTCTGTCCTTCCAGATTGGCAACACCTGGAGTTCACTATTTCAAAACCAGAGAACAAAACAACCAAATTCCTTTGTCTTCATTATTAAAAGCTTCTCCGTTTCCCTCCTGCTATGTGACCCAGAGTTCCCAGACGAGCTCTTACCTATTTGCATAGATATGCAAAATGCCGGCTGCATGAAGAGCTCCCAGAGATCAGTGGGGCGGATGAGACATGCAGCAGGAACACGCAGCTGTCCCTCACCTGCCATGACGACCACACAGGAGACACAGGCGGCGAAAGTGAAACAGAGGCCTATTGTCACGCTCATTTACATGGGGCAAGCTTTGCATGTGGGGTTTTGTATGGGATTATCACAATTCTATAACACAGTGAAGGAACGGGCTTATCAGAGGAGTTTACATGATGCAAACCGATGGGTTCAAGGCTACCACTAGAGGTATAAGTTATACAGATATGAAACTAGCCTTATAGTAGTCATATTCCTGTCCACAGGAGGCAGTGTTATAGTAGTTATATTCTTGTACATAGGAGCAGTATTATAGTAGTTATATTCTTGTACATAGGAGGCAGTATTATAGTAGTCATATTCTTGTCCACAGGAGGCAGTGTTATAGTAAATATATTATTGTACATAGGAGCAGTATTATAGTAGTTATATTCTTGTACATAGGGAACAGTATTATAGTAGATATATTATTGTACATAGGGGCAGTATTATAGTAGTTATATTCTTGTACATAGGGGCAGTATTATAGTAGTTATATTCTTGTACATAGAGGGCAGGATTATAGTAGTTATATTCTTGTACATAGAGGGCAGTATTATAGTAGTTATATTCTTGTACATAGAGGGCAGGATTATAGTAGTTATATTCTTATACATAGGGAACAGTATTATAGTAGTTATATTCTTGTACATAAAAGGCAATATACATAGGCACAATAGTATAGTGGTTATTTTCTTGTACATATGAGGCAGTATTATAGTAGTTATATTCTTGTACATCGTGGAAGTATTATAGTAGTTATATCCTTGTAGATAGGAGCAGTATTATAGTGTTACGGTATATTCTTGTACATAGGGGCAACAGTATAATGATTATATTCTTGTACATAGGAGGCAGTATCATAGTAGTTATATTCTTGTACATAAGAGGCACTATTATAGTAGTTACAGTATATTATGTACTATTACAATAGTTTCATTCTTGTACATGTGGCAGTATTATAGTAGTTATATTCTTTTACATGGGGGGAGGGTTATATTATTGTACATAGAGGGCAGTAATATATTAGTCCTATTCTTGTACCCAGGGGGCAGTATTATAGTCGTTACATTCTTTGTCAAATATCTTTTTATTAAAGCAGTGATACATAGAAAAGAAGCAGTTACAATCATGGAAACACTGCATATATAGAGCTTACAACATCTTACAATCAAGAGCTCAAAGTGCAGCACAGGAGAAAGTCAAAACATGCAAAGTCAGTAATATAGACTTCTATTACAGAGCTTAGCATAAAGCATGTGCAGTCATATATGTTAAACAACAAGTAACCAATGAACTGGGGTATAAAGGGGAGTGGGGGGGGAGGTATGACGTCTCCCAAGGGGATCATACCTATAGTTCAGAGTATACCAACAATGAAAGGAGGTGAATGAGTATAGTGGTAATAGGATCGTGAATGAGTGATATGTTCCTGTGTCAACGGGGAAGGTCTTCCCCTGACATGACATCTAATACGAAGTCTATAGACATAGGATGTTCCGAGTCGGATGTACAGTTATCCTTGCACGTGGGAAGGGGTCGGCGGTTGATGTGAATACATGTATTGTAGCCAGGGTGCCCATAGTTTCTCGTGTTTGTAGTGTGTCCTAGCCTCCCAACTAGCTAGCTCTTCTAGTCTTTGCAGGGATACGACTTTTGCTGTCCATTGTGTGATGGTGGGGGTCAGTGCTAAGCCACTGCAAGGGGATGAGTAACGCGCTGCTTGTATGAGGTGAGTTGCTAGGTTGTGCTTTGAGGGGTCAAGGTGTCAGAAGGTAGCCATAAGAGGACTAATTCAGGTGTTAAATTCACCCTGGCCCCGGTGATCTTGTGAATTTCATCAGAGATCTGTGCCCAGTAAGGCTTGATCTTCGGCCATGTCCACATAATGTGTAGGAGTGTCCCGCTGTCCTCCTTGCAACGCCAACAAACGTCATTAACACTGAGTCCGCTGCGAAATAGTTGCGCGGGTGTGCGGTACCATTGGGTGAGCACCTTGTAGGAGTGCTCTTGTATTTTAATACACCTGGAAAAGCCATGGGAATTGGCGTGGATTCTCATTATCTCCGTCTCTGAGAACGTTTTCCTAATTCACCTGCCCATGTGCGTATGTATTGTGGTTGTGCTTTGGTGTTTGGGGTGTTAAGTGCGAGGTATAGCAAGGAAATCCACCTCCTTATCGGGGTTTTAGAATCCAGCATTTTTCCAGCCAAGTAGGTTGGCAATTTAGGTCTACTGTGGCTTCTAGGGCCTTCCCTGTGTATGACAACTCGTGTTGTTCTAGAAAATTGGCGCTGTCCATAAGGGACCTAAGAGGAGTCTGTGTTGAAGGACTTAGTCTTGTGTGACGTACAAAGTCAAGCATTTTGTGCGTTCTAAGTTTAACCCAAACCGGTGAGGGGCTCGTTAGATTAGGTTTAAGTATAAAGGGGGCTAAGTCCGCCGGAGGTTTGCTGGTATTTTACCCAGCAATTCGCCTCCAGAGTTTAAGTGTTTGATTACCGCTCTGGTACCTTTAAGTAAAATCTGGGAGTGAAGGGTGAGGGGGTCAAGTCCCAGAGAGCTGCTTTTGAGGAGGTGAGAGTAACAGAATCTCTAACTCGTTGCCCAGGGTATGTAAGCTGGGGTTGTGCAATTGGACCCATCTTTTCAGGTGTATGGCTTGATAATATCTGAATACATCTGGCATCCCAAATCCTCCCTGTGAGCGTTTCAGTATCAGGTGATTATAGGCTAGGCGTGCGGGTTTACCCCCAGAGATATGTGGTAAAGAGGCGTCTAAGCTTAGTTAGGTATGCCGTGGGCAGGAAGGTGGGGATCATTTGCAATGTATAAAGAAACTTCGGCAGGATAAAGGCTTTCAGTAAGTTTTTCCGACCCATCCAGCTGGTATAGGGAAGGCGCAAAGTTTGTAGTAGTGTTTGTATCTCGTCTAATAGAGGTATGAAGTTAAGTCGGAATATATCTGCGGGACATGGAGGGATTTTGACCCCCAGGTAAGTGACTGATGTGGATTGCCACTGAAATGGAGTGGATTTGCGTAGGTCATCTATAATTTTTTTGGAGGCAGTGATGTTCATTGCTTCAGATTTAGTGTGGTTCATTTTATAATTAGACACCCTTCCAAATTCCTCAAAAAGTGTCAGCAGGGTTGGGAAGGCCTCGACCGGGTTGGATACCAGTAAACTGCAGTGGTATATTCTATGGAGTCCTGTTTGGCCCTGACTCCTCGGATATCAGGATGTTCTCTAATCGCTTGTAATAAGGTTTCCATAACCAGGACATATAGAGCTGGGGACAAGGGGCAGCCTTGCCTCGTTCCATTGTGTATAGAGAAAGATGGCGATAAAGTGCCATTAACTCTGATTCTGGCGCTAGGCTCATTATACAGAGTCATAATAGCGTCTAGAAAACCTTCCGGGAGGCCAAAATTACGCAGCGTCTTTCGCATAAAGGCCCAATTAACCCGGTCGAAGGCCTTCTCTGCATCTACACTTAAGAATGTCAGTGGCAGTCGGTGTTTAATAGACCACTGTATGGCAGCCACAATCCGGCAAGAATTGTGATTCCCTTCCCGGCCCGGTACAAAGCCGGCCTGGTCAGGGTGGATAATCTTTGGAAGGAGAGGGTTGAGTCTTAAGGCCATCAGTTTGGCCCAGATTTTGATATCTACGTTAAGTAGTGATATGGGCCTGTAGCTGCCACACAGTAGGGGGTCTTTCCCGGGTTTGGGCAAAATAGTTACTGTCGCTTCTAGCGATTGTTTGTGGAGACGTGCTCCGTTCAAGAGGGCATTACACCACGTGGTCAGTTGTGGAGTTAGAGTGGTGGCAAACTTTTTATAATAACCTGCCGGGAAGCCATCAGGGCCGGGGCTTTTCCCGGATGGCATGGAATTGAGTATTTTTTGAATTTCTGACTCAGTTGTTGGGACTAACAGGCCGTTGCTATCCTGTTGAGATATTGTAGGCAAGTGTAGGCGTTCTAAGAACTGGTCCATGGCCAATTCTAATGAAGGCCCGCCTTCCGTGTGACTTCCAGATATACTATATAATCGTTTGTAGAATTTTTGAAACTCTAGAGCTATATCAGCTGTTTTGGGGATATACATGGCTGCAGTTCTCTGTTTGATTAGGGAAGACATTAATTTGGAGCCTCTGTCGCCATGAGCGTAATATCGGAATTGGGCATATTGATAGGCTTTAGCTGTCTTAATGTTTAGGTGATCTTTCAGGCGTGACCTCAGCTGGTGTAGCTCCGTCTGGATGGAAATTGCTTTTGACCGTTTGTGTATTGCTTCCTTTTCAGCGATCTGCTGGAGCAGCGTATGTAAGGTGTGTTGCCCTTCTTTTTTACGTTTGCTGCCCAGGGCGATTAATTCCCCTCTCATCACAACTTTATGTGTTTCCCACAGAGTAGTGGGCGAGACCTCAGGTGTAGAGTTCTCTTTAAAGAACCAAGTCAGTTTTTGTTTGAGGGTATCGACATCCGCCTCTCTGTCCAATAGCGTCTCATTGAGTCTCCATTGTTTATACTGAGACGGCATGCTGGAGAAGCGTAGAACCGTAGATGTTGGCGCGTGATCAGAGACTGTTATCGGTTCTATGACTGCGCTTTCCACCATGTCAATGGAGTTAGAGGACAGAAAGATGTAGTCCAACCTCTTATGGGTATTATGTGGTGCCGAAAAATAAGTGTAATCCCGGTTATCGGGGTGTACGAGTCTCCATGTATCTACTAAATGCGCATCTGAGAGATAGTTGTTAATGCAGCCTATAGCTGAGTGTGTAAGCTGGGAGGTGCCGTCTGAGGCGTCTAATAGTGGGTTAAGAGTGACATTGATGTCGCCTCCTACTATCCGTGTACCCTCGGCAAATTGTCCAAATTTCTCTAAAGTAACTTTAAGCCATTTCTTCTGGCCCCTATTGGGGCTATAGAGGCTAGCTAGTGTCACCGAGTGCGTGCCTATAACCCCTTTTGCGAATATGAACCTCCCTTCCGGGTCCAACTGAGTCGCCACCAGCTTAAAGGGAACTCGCTTTGAGATAGCTATACCTGCACCTCTTTTCGCTTTCTCAAAGGGACAAATGAACCAATGTTGAAAATAGGAGTTGGGAAGACTAGGGACCCTGGTCGTCTTAAAATGCAATTCCTGCAGAAAACATATGTCTGTACCCGATTTTTTCAGCAGACGAGTGACCTGTGAGCGCTTCTGAGGGGTGTTGAAGCCCCTGACATTGAAAGAAGTGCATTTAAGACGAGGTATGACTTGTGTCATGTCAAACAGAAAAGAGACCCATTACCACGTGTAACATCTCTGACCAGGAGGGATGGGGACAACAATCGAACAAAAAGTGTAACAATAACAATGAAGGACAGAGCAGGTATACTGCTGTGGTTACCGTCACGCCGGCCCCTCCGCAGCAGTTCAATTAGATGCGGCTGGGCGGGCGTGAAAGGCTCCAATATGTGGCGCTCGCGCCAGGATTGCGCCATATTATCCCTGGCGTGTGGGGAGTGGGGGAATAGAGTATCGGAACAGTAAGAAAACCGTTCCCCACAAACTAGATATATAACTAGAAGTGTAAAGCATGGTGGATAAACCAACTATAGATGGTAAAGCAGAATAAATCATAACATGCTATGTTTGAGGGCAGCTACAGAGGCTGCGCTGGAACAGGCCATATAGCAGAAGTAAACCGCAATAAATGATAATAAACAGAAGGAGATGTCAAAGATCAATGCAAATAAGTGAGAACCTGGTGGGTGAGTTATACTTGCATAAGTCCCGGCCGATGTATCCATCTCTGAGGTCATATGTGCAAAACAGTGATGTAGAGGCCGGTTTTTGCAAGTACCCGGTGGATAATAGCAAGGGAATTACTTCCTCAAGTAGGGGACTGGTTCCAAGTCTCCGGTGACAGCAACCGCCCTGGTGGGCTGCAGACCCGTCCAGAAGAGAGGTGACCAGGTCCTGGAGGCAATCCCTTGCATGATGAGTGAGAACAAGTAAGTTCCCAAGGGGAGTCCACGGGGATAAGAGGTGACTTCACCTAGGATTTAGGTGTCTCTTAATCTGGATGCGGTTTTCTTCCTCTGGGGGGCCGACGACCATCTCTGGACTTCTGGTAACTCCGGTAACGGGCTCCCAAGTCCCGCAGAGGGCAGCCATGAAGGGATGTCCAGCGGGGTTGTTTGCAGCAATTCCCATGCTGCTTGGAGATCCGAAGGTATGCGAATAACGCAGCGGCGTCCCCTACAGCAAAGGTGAGGCCGAAGGGGAACAGCCATTTGTATGGGACCTTTGCATGTCGGAGATGGTCCGTTAGAGGGCGCAGCGCTCTGCGTTTATTGAGAGTCGATGGCGCCAAATCCTGATAAAGGGAAATATTTGCACCTTCAAAGGTGATTTCTTTCTTGTTTCTGGCCGCCGTCATAATCGCAGCTGTGTCGACGTATCTTAGTAGACCGCAAATAACGTCCCTGGGATTTTCTGAGTCTTTCGGTCGGGGCCTTAGCGCTCTATGAATGCGTTCTATCTGCACTTCTTCAGCTCTGTCTGGGCCGAGCAGGGAGCCAAAGATGGCGATGGCGGTGTCTGCTAGAGCTTCTGCGGCCACGTTTTCCGATAGACCTCTTATTCGGAGGTTTTTCCGGCGACTCCGATTTTCCTGATCTTCCAGCATTGTGTATGCGTTGTCCAGGGAGTCGATAAAGGCTGCTGTGTTGTCGCTCACCGCCTTAATGTAGGGCAGTATGGCAGCCTGATTGTGCTCCAGGGTTTCAACTCTATGGCCTATCTGCCTGACGTCGGCTTTGATTTCTTTCAGCTCTTGTATAAGTGGAGATAAGGCCTCTGTCAGAGCTTGTAAAAAGTGCCTGGAGATCGGTGCTGCTATTGAGTCAGCCTGACCTTCTGCTGAGTCTATTGTGGAGCTGTCCTCTTCCTCAGCATGCTGTGACCAGCCCTCCTGGTCTTCCAGCACCATCTTGGCAGCTGCCAGGGAGCCTGTGGCTGGCTTCTTGTGAAGGAATTTCTCCATGTCGGAGGTGCTGTGGTCTGGTTTCTTTGGTTCAGGCTTGTCTTTAGGAACACACCTGCCTATTTTGCCCATCCTGTGCTAAGTTGGTCGGGTTTTCAGCTAGTTTGTGGGGTTACATGGAGGAGAGCTCTCCTACATGTGTCTGCTCTGGTTGGCAGTCAAGCTCCGCCCCTAGTCGTTACATTCTTGTACATAGGAGCAGTATTATAGTAGTTATATTCTTGTATATTGTGGTAGTATTACAGTAGTTATATTCTTGTAGATAGGAGCAGTATTATAGTGTTACAGTATATTCTTGTACATAGGGGCAACAGTATAGTGATTATATTCTTGTACATAGGAGGCAGTATTATAATATATTCTTGTACTTAGTGGTAGTATCATAGTAGTTATATTCTTGTACATAAGAGGCACTATTATAGTAGTTACAGTATATATATGTACTATTACAATAGTTTCATTCTTATACATGGGGCAGTATTATAGTAGTTCTATTCTTTTACATGGGGGGAGGGTTATATTATTGTACACAGAGGGCAGTAATATATTAGTCCTATTCTTGTACCCAGGGGGCTGTATTATAGTATTATTACACTAGTTGTATTCTTGTACAAATGGACAGTATTATACTATAATCTTATACATAGGATGCAGTATTATAGTAAAATCCAATGGCTGTTCCATAATTAGATGCTGCCAAAGCATTTGATACAGTTGAGTGGTGCTACCTCTGGACCGTACTGAGGTAAATGGGATTGGCCCAACTTTCATTAAATGGATACAACTTCTATATGTGGCCCCAATAGCCAAGATTTGGGCAAATAGTGCTGGTCTAACTCTTTTTCCTTAGAATGGGAAACTTGTTAAGAGTGTCCCCTTTCACTATTGCTGTTTGCAATTGCCGTTGAACCGCTTGTGGCGATTCTGAGATCATCACATAATATTTTAGGGTATGGAACAAAAGAGGAATGTGTTGTGGCAGGCGCAGCACTATAAAGTGCCTTTTGCGCTGTGGCATTAGAAGAATTTTGATATCTCTGACCTTTTAGTCTAACCAGACTGTCTATTACTCTGTAATTCCTCTAGCGCCGTTCTATGGAAGCAGCAGGTTTAAAGAGCACACCAAATGCTTGAAATAACTTCTTTATTAACTTCAACTTTTCTTCATATATCCGCAGCAGATAGTCCATGTACAAAACACGTGTTGAATAAAGTATCACAAAATGGTGGTTCAACTGTTCAATCTTGGCATTCAACATAAAATGGTGGATATATTTCTCTCTTCAGTTTCTGAACTCTCACTTTAAGTTATTTAAGCACTTTATGATCTCTCTGAGAGGTATATCTGAGGTTTAACCAATAGTTCTACTTGCTCTACTTGGTTTGCTTTTGCTGTACATGATCTGGTATGAGCAGTTCGCAGATTGGTGGAACTGTAAGTAAACATACACTGGTTCAGTATACAGTTCTAATCACTACATTAACAATATAACCTATTTTGGCCTCTTTGCTTCCATAAAACTCAGCTCTGACTGAAGTGAAAGTCTGTTCAGCTTCTCTCCTCTGGTGTTATGAATTCTAGCAGCTCCTGCTAGGGAATTTCCCACACAGGCTGAGTGTGAGGCTGGCTGTTTCTGTTAATAATTGTATATAATTGTGCTGTGTCATTGAGCTTATCTTACAGTCATGTAATGAATCTTAAAGGTATATTATCTTTTCTGCTTCTGTGAACAAAATATATAACTGTTACATGACATCCAAAAACATGAAGTCACTGTATATAACTCTGCTTTTGTTCTTTAACATATAAACATATATACTGTATTAAGGTTATTAGCAGGTCTAGCTGTATATATATATATATATATATATATATGTAAGTCATATTAGCTACCTAGGACAGGTCTTAGCTGGTTAGCTACATGTGTTTCGCTCTGCACGGATGATTTTCCTGCTGTTTGTAGACCTCAACACTTTGCTTCCTAATATAATGACCATTATTCAGGGGCCGACTAGACATAGACCCTACAGGGGGGCCGCTCAAGCCCTCCTCATAGCCGCCAGCCAGTTACATAAAGATCTGATACTCTCAGCATTAATTAGGGAGCATCAGGCACATGCTCCTGGACAACAGGTGAAGGCGCCCTATTAAATTCAACTGTGTTGCCATCCTCAGGACAATGATACAGTTTCATACCATGGTGAGGGTGGCAGTATTTTGTGCTGCACTGTGGTATTTGGTTCTGCTGGGGTTGTATTTTTCCCGCACTACAGTATTGATGGCCCCGCCTACTTCTGTTGTCCCTGTCTACATGTGTTGGCCTACCCACTTGTGTTTCCCTGTCTTGTGTCAGTTTGGACTGCCATTATTGGTAGTTTTTTGTAAAATATTCTGGCTTGACAATTAACTGGTCGGCTCTATTACCTTTGACTATAAGGTTTGACAGGTGCAGTCTGATAATATGGTGATCCCTTGTGTAGATAGATTTAAATACTTGGCCATCTGGATCTCAAAAGGTGATAACAATTGCATTATGTTAAAAAGGGTTTTCCTAATCAGTGCATAGTACTAACCTGTCGAGGGAAGATGCTTTACATAGTACTTACACTCCCTCGCAGCCTCGATGCCGCTGTCTCCGCTGCACTCATGCATGCTGTAGGATCTGCTGGCCGAGTCTTGAACAGATGTGGTCGCTTCTTTTCCGGTTACATTGACTATAAGGCCTCTTGCACACGAACGTTGTGTGCCCGTGGCCGTATTGCGGCCTGCATATGACTTGAATGGGTCCATTAGCACGGAGATGCGGAACGGAAGTGCCCATCAAGTTAAATGAGTCTTGATCCGTCCAGGCCACCGCACTGACGTTGCCTGTGCATTGGAGACCGCAAATTGCGGTCCCCAATGCACGGAACGGATGCACAGTGTTCGTGTGCAAGAGGCCTAACGCAGATGAACCACATCCAGCCACAATTATTATATGTTTTTCACAAACATGTCTATAGTATTTATCGAGACTGTGGAAAAAAAGAATACCATGTATTAAACTGGAAACATTGCAATTAGTTAAGGATACGGGAGGGATTGCACCACCTATTCATGGACCTATTTTCGAGCTTCATGTATGACACTCTGAGATCTCCTAGGAATAATTTTTCTTAAATGTGATCATAATCTTTTTTTTTTTTTTGCTCTCTCTCTCTAAAAATGAAATACAAAACAAGATTAGGTGAGTAAATAGTAAACATATAGTACACCATTCAATGCATCGCCTACAACTGATGTGATAACGAACAGCGAGCAGGTCAAGTAGGTACATAGCCTCAGATTACACAGTACCCACAATACTCCATAATGGACCTTATCGTTATCAACAATAGGAATGAACAGGCAATAAGTAGTAGACATATCGAGAAATGAAGAGATAAAAAAAGGAGGGGGGAAGGGAAAGAGAAGGAGAAGACACAGAGGCACAAAAGGTCTCCAGCATGTTTACAATGACCTTAACATTCTCTTATTTATTCAGCCAGTCTAGGAAATGATGATCAGCCTTTTAAGTAATCCTGGGTAATCATTGTCTTTCCACTTTAGAGTCTGTTATGATCCTCAGCCATAAGGGTGAATATGTATAGCGGCTGTGCTTGGCATTACCCCCATTAACTTCAATAGAGCTGAGCTGCATTCTAGGCCATGTCACCCATGAATGTGACGTTACATGGCCTAGGCAAAGCTACGAGAAGGCCACGGCACTACTGCGAGCGCTGATGCCTTCTCAAACACCTGATCAGCAGGGGTCTTGAGTGTTGGACCCCACTTATCAGATCAGGTCATTAGTTAAAAAATCTCAGAAAGATCTTTTAACAATCAGTGTGTTTAAAAACACTGCGCTGTCGCATTTCTTATGCTTCTTCATATTAGAAAGCTTCCAAAAAGTGTCCCTTATTGAGGGCAGATGGTGTTTAAACACACACTGTGCTATGGGGAAAAAACTGTGTATTGTTGGGAACAGGCATCCAAAAATGATACGTTAATGGGGGCAGATGCCTGCCCCTGTTTATATATATATAAAAGTCTTAGTGTGTCAGAAGAAACAGAGGCTTGATCTGAACAAGCCTGAAAAATGTTCCCATTTTATTTGGGAGCAGCAGCAGTACAATGTGGAACTGTGGATGTGAAAAGGGTAGAGTCTAAGGTGTGTAGGGTAATAATGGAATGCTCCAGCAATAGTAGAGGCAGCAGTAGCAGCACAGCATAGAACAGTAGATGTGTGTGTGACTGTGTTGGGTTAGTAGAGCAGTAGTAGTGGCTGTGTAAGGGTAATGGTAGTGGCCTTCAGGGTAATGGAAGTGGGGGATTAGCAGCAGGGAATAGCACCTGTGTTGGTGGTGGCAGCAGCAGCCATACGATATATGATGTTAGGCAGGCAGACAGAGGCTGGCATGATGGGGCTGGCAATTAATGCCCACCGTCAGCAAAGGCAGATGTATTCATCTGCCTCAGCTGGAGGTGTGTGAAAATCCTCACTGATCCATACCTGATTTATTTTGACAAAACAAATGTTTTGTACACTGGTGGAGGAAACTGACCCAGACCCTCTCTGATAGGCTGGAGGAAACAGTACAGCGAGAACAAATTGTTCCAGTTCCGGCCACTGTTCCAATTTGCCTGCCCAGAATTCCATGGAAAAAAATGGACATCTTGACTGAAGTACAAATATTATACAGCAGAATTAAACTTTGGTGAAGGCGCGGAACTAGGCCACATTTCCATAGTGACAAGACAATTTTCATGGTCGCCTGTCCAGGCAAAAAGTCCAGTTGATAGCATACAGAAGAGTTCACTTTTTAAAAAGAATTCCATTTTAGGGAAAGCACAGACGTTTGCCACTTTGGACACCTGGCCAAAAGTTCAGCGGATGGAATATGGCAAATACTGCAGTTGACAGCATAGAGAAGAATTACATTTTAAAGAAGAACTCAGTTTTGGGGAAGGTGCATATCTGCGTCACTACAGACACGTGGCCAAAAGTCCGAACAATGGAATATGGCAAAAAGTGCAACTGGTGGCATACAGATGTCAAAAACTGCGGCTGATAGCATACAGAAGCGTTCTTTTTTGAAAAGAATGAAATTTTGGTGAAGACACAGAACTGTGCCATTGGGGACACCTAGCCAAAAGTCCAACAGATGGTATATGGCAAGACTTCAGCTGATGGCATAGAGAAGAATTACATTTTGGGGAAGGCCCAGAACTGTGCATTTACCACAACGAAGTGGTATGGTAGCAACTGAACCGGCAACAACCTGGCCAGACGTTAGTTCACCTTGCACACAAGCTAATTGCTGGTCACACAATAGTTTTCTCATGGCCACACATCCCATTATTGGATGTCTTACAATGGAACGGAGGACAAGGAGGAGGAGTCTGAGCAGGAGAAGAAGCAGCCTATGATGATGAGAAGGACATAGAACTGGTTGGGGATGTGACCTGGCTGCCACAAAGAAATTCAGGAGAAGGAAGACAGACTTCTCATTCAAATGCTGGCCAGTTCTATTTTACCACAGGATCTGGTGATGCCACCTCATGGGCTGCAATAGAGCTCTGGTACCTATGTTTGTGTTTAAATGCCCATGGTTTTTTTAATCCTGCACATGGCTTTGTTTTTGTGTGCCGGCCTTATGGAGAAAAAATGCCATAGGAAGATATTCGCACAGAGCTAGCAGCAGCCGATCTTGGCCTATATCAAGCATATCTAGCACATTTGGAGCCTATGCCCACTTTATCAGCAGCATCACCAGTTCACGAGCTACCCACAAAAGAGCAGATCTGGCCCTGACAGTTCTTTTGGAGGTTTTTGAGTTATGTTACCTCCACTCTTTATTGTCACTGCAGCCACCAACCTTCTCCTCTGATGTCTCCTCCTCCTCAGCATCCCGATCCGACTCCCAGTTCCTGTCCTACACACAGTCATCATCATAGTTCACCCTCCCTACCACTTTTATCAAATTGCAATGTCATCGTAGTTTCCTTGGCCCTCTTCCCAGTTTCCTGCTCTGTATTTTTACCCAAGTGCCACTGTCGCTACCACTGCCCCTACTGTGACCACCATGGCTACAAGTGTTACTACTACTACGAACACCACCAGCACAGCTATGCATGGGGTCTTCCGCCTCCACCTGAACCTCCTCCTCATGGAAGTCCAAATGCTCATGCTTCTCACACGAGTCATCAGCAGGGAGACTCTCTTGAATATCTTCTATACCGTATGGGGTTTTGTTGCCTCTTTGTAGGAAAAAAAAGTGTCTCACTAGGGGGGCCATTGAAGACATAGAAATTCAACTTAAAAGCTTCTCTGTAGTTGCAAGGAGGAGGAGGAGCAGGAGGAATGCTGTGACCCCTGGCTCCAAGACATCCAAATTATCCTGATGTGAGGAGGAGTGAGCCATCGAGTCCACCATCTCATCTTCTTTCTAATAATAATGAGGCGCCGATCAGAAGCCACGAAGAACTGTGGCCTACTACTACTAAAGGCCGGACAGCTGGTGCTACTACTGTTTTTTGCGCTACTACCCACATCCTGAATCTCGGGAGAAGAGGCATGAGCCTCCATTTACCAGACATTTTATTTTTATTTATTTGAAGCATTAATTCCATGGTTCTGTACATAATATAAAAATACAGTAAACCAGAAACTATTAACAGACTGGTATCGAGGGGGGGAGAGCACCCTGCCTGCAAGAGCTTACAATATACAAGAGAAGGGGAAAGAACACAGTATGTGAGGTCTATAAATGAACCCAGAAACCAGGAAGAACTGTGGCCTACTACTACTAGTAGCAGGACAGCTGATGCTGCTAATGTTGTTTGCACTACTACCCACATTCTGAATCTCGGAAGAAGAGGCATGAGTCTTTTGTTTGATACGCTTCCATTTACCAGACATTTTATTATGAGGTCTATAAATGAAAAGTCACAGGTCTGGTGCACAGATTATAAAACAGTACTAGAAAAATTGTAAGTGTTTTTCTGTAACTTAAAGACAGAGACGCAATTAAATGTCCCTTCCCTTGAACAAACAAACTGCACACTAATATTGCCAATTTACAATGGTAATAATGCAGTTTTCGCAGTAAAATGCATTTACTGTAACACTGAACCGTATCTTGCAGTAATTTACAACGCGTTGAATTACATGGATATAATAATGCCATTATTGCAGTATTGCTTTTGCTGTAACACTTATCAGTATCTTGCAGTAATATACAACACGTTCAATAACCTGGATATAACAATGACGTTATTGCAGTATTGCTTTTGCTGTAACACTGAATGGTAACTTGCACTAATATACAGTGTATTCAGTAACACAGGTATAATAACAGCATTAGTGCAGTAAAATGCTTTTGCTATAACACTGAATACTATCTTGCAGCAATATACAAGACGTTAAATAACACAGGTATATTGCACTGAAATGCGGCGTTACAGTAAATAGAAATTGTTTGTTAGAAATAAAGAGGCAATTCTTAGTGTTTGCAGCAGAAGGTATGCTTCTGGGGTGCTGGCAATAAGCCTATAAACTGTAGAAACTTTTTTACAAAATAAAAGCTGGTTGGTTGTTCATTCAAAAAAATATGAGTTTCTTGCAGGATTCTGTAATGCAGAACTTTCCAGCAAGCTGTGTGAAACAACTGAAACAGTGAGCAGTCCCTCACTCTCTATGCTACACTTTCCCTGATAAAACACTAAAGTGGATGTGGCCGTGTCTACCAAAAAACAAATGCAGACACATGCCAGTTACTAGGGATAGTATAGGGGCACTATATGGAGAGAATTGGAGATATAATTCAGTAGTTTTATCTCGAATTCTCTCCATATAGTTCCCCTATACTGTCCCTAGTAACTAGCTTGTGTCTGCATTTGTTTTTTGGTAGACACGGCCACAAGACATCCTATCACATCCACAGATGAGAACAGAATGGCGTCTGGCTTATTCTTAGCAGAAGGACCTGGCTAAATACTGCCCCCTGATTGGCTGATCAAGCTGTCTGTCAGCCTCTGAGCCAATTAGGGCAAGGCCTGCCCCAAATTCCTCCAGGTATCATGTGATCCTTTATCTTCATCCTCCCTCCTGTTTTCCCTGCCAATTTTCACAGTAAGATGGCGCTAGGTATCTCCAAAACTTTGGATTCATTTGGCAGACAAATTTATGTGAAACTTATAACGAATTCAATTTGTTTAAAATCGATTCGCTCATCTCTAAGTCAAATATGTGAACCAAAAGTCCTTTTTTAGCACTCCAGACAGAAGATTGAATAATGGAGCAAAAGGTTGTGCGTGCATAATGCTGCTTCATTCATTCTTTATGGTAGAGGTTCAAAAGAGAATGAACAGAGTGGCAGGGCGCGTGCTTGAACTGTTGCTTCATTCGAATGGGGGAATGGGACCCCCCATTCTTGAAATCGGTGGGGTTGCAGAGGTTGGACCTGCATCGATCAGCTAGTTATCCCCTATCCTGTGGATAGGGAATAACTTATCAACTTGGTATAACACCTTTAGGCCTCTTTCACACGGGCGTCATGTTTGACGCCCGGATAAGAGGCGGGTGCGTTGCGGGAATATGCGCAATTTTCCCACGCGGGTGCAAACGTTTGTAATGCGTTTTGCACGCGCGTGAGAAAAATCGCCATGTTTGGTACCCAACCCGAAGCCGGACTTCATCACTGAAGTCCGGTTTCGGGTCTTCTGGAGAATTGATTATTTTCCCTTATAACATGGTTATAAGGGGAAATAATAGCATTCTTAATAAAGAATGCATAGTAAAATGAAGTGGAAGGGGTTAAAAATAATAAAAGTTAACTTACCTTAGCCACTTGATCGCGTCGTTACGATCTGTCCTCTCTTTTCCTGCATCAGCTAAGAACTAAAGGACCTGTGATGACGTCACATCACATGGTCCAATCACATGGTCCATCTTACCATGGTAAGCTGCCACTGCCACCAATGGATCCTGTGGCCACCAATGATTTTAATACTGGGGGGGGGGGGGTTTGGGGGCACACTGTGCCAGCAATGTTTTTAATACTGGGTGATGGGGGGGAGGGAGCACTGCGCCACCAATGTTTTAATACTGGGTGGGGGGGGGGGGGGAACTGCACCACCAATGTTTTTAATACTGGGGGGTGGGAGTAAGGGCGCACTGTGGCACTAATGTTTTTAATACTGTGGGGTTGGGGGGGATGGGAGGGCGCACTGCGCCACCAATGAATATGACTCGCCCATTAATTCAAATACAGCCACACCCGACCTCTATCAAGCTGAGCTCTCTAGGTGTAACAGCAACGGGTTGTGGTCAGGGGTATTCGATTTACTAGAAGAGGTGTATGTAGTGCGAGTACTGAGGTTTCTGATGGTGGGATTGCTAGAATATATTGAAGATCTACAGACGAATAGTAGCTATTGCCAAGGTACTCTATTTAATGAGAAAAGTCATTGCCAAGCATTGGCTACAGCCTAATCTCCTGAGTTTGGAGAAATGAATTTCTATCACTAATAATGTGGTTTTGATGAAAAGGGGAGTGTACTTAAAATGGGAGACCCGTCAGTATTATAGTATTTATATTCTTGTACATAGAGGCAGTATTATAGCAGTTATATTCCTGTACATAGGGAGCAGTGTTATAGTAGATATATTTTTGTACATAGGCACAGTATTATAGTAGTCATTTTGTTGTACATAGGAGGCAGTATTATAGTAGTTATATTTTTGTACATAGGAGACAGTATTATAGTAGTTATATTCTAGTACATAGGGGACAGTATTATAGTAGGTATATTCTTATTTATAGGAGCAGTAGTACAGTAGTTATATTGTAGTACATAGGATGTAGTATTGTAGAATGTAATATATTACAATGCAATATATATTCTTATATATAAGGACAGTATTATAGTTATATATATATATATATATATATATATATTAGTTATAGTCTTTCCATTGGAAGCAATATTACATAGGGTCAGAGGTGTACCTAGGCTTTCCAGCACCCAAGGCAAGGATTCACCATGTAAACGAACTGGCCGATGGGTGCTCCCCCCACCCACAGCCTCTGCATCTAGGACACGTGCCCAGGCTACCGCTCCTCACTACACCCCTGTATAGGGTACAGTATTATAGTAGTTATATTGTTGTATATAGGGGGCAGTATTATAGTAGTTATATTCTTGTACATACGGACAGTATTATAGTAGTTATATGCTTGTACATAGGCAGCAGTATTATAGTAGTTATATTCTTGTACATAGGAAGCAGTGTTATAGTAGATATAATCTTGTACACTGGTAAAATATCATAGTTGTTATATTCTTCTACCTAGGAGGCAGTATTATAGTAGTAGTAGTAGTAGTTCTGGATGTGAATATTCACAGTAGAAAAAGTTTGAATGGCTTAACTGTGCTTTATATTAGTGATTGTTTGCTATGGGCACCGAGACAGACATTGTAGTTATGATCGTCGCTAGGCAGCCCAATCTAAACTTTATGGTCGACTGTGGATGGGCAGAGAGACATGTGATGGAAGCTTGGCTGAAGAACTAGAGCTTCATGCCTCACTAGATTTTACCTCCTGCTTACATGACCCTATTCCAGAGCTTTCCCTATGAGCACTTTTAAACATTCATCACGATATGTTCTGCGGTAGATGAAGTCATGCAGGATGACAGTAGCCATGATCGCCTTTACACTCAATCTACTATGTTATTATAATATTATGCATTTAATCCTTCTCTATAGTTCACAACTGCAGGTGGTCTGGAATGCAACTTCAAAACCTGCATAGCTGGACTACTCATTGCTAGACAGATTGGAATTTTGTCCAGTATTCCAGTTTTGGGATAACTGGTAGTCTGGAAAAAGTGGAATAAAGTATAAATCACTATCCATAGCCACCACCAGTAGTATTTCTATAATTGTCTCCTGGGGATGCAGAGTGTTTTATAATAAACGAGGGTACGGCCACATGGTCAGGTTTTCTGATGCAGTTTTGGAGGCCAAGATCCAGAGTAGATCATAAAAGGGGAGAAAGTATAAAAGACAGATACATCTTTTTCTCTTTTTTCACTTAATTTCCTTCAACTGTCCCAGATCCAGCAGGACAGTACCGGATTTCAGTGGCTGTCCCGTGGTCCCGAGGCGACTGGGGTATGTCTTGATTTCAATGGTATCTGTTTTCTGAAGACGCAGATATAGTTGAATACAAGAGCGTAGCTAAAGCCTCATGGGCCCTTGTGCAAGAGTTCAGCGTGGGCCCCCCCTTCCCTCAGTGGTTTGTGGCCAGAGGCAGGGGTGCACCTGGCCTTTCTGTTGCCTGGGGAAAAAAATATACAGGCTCCCATGCCAAATTCTCAACCTAACTCCTTCCCTCCAGCCCTACTGTTAAATAAATACTTGGAAAACATTACATACAGCAGTACAAAACATACAGGGTAATACAGCGCAACATACCTCTTACATCCAGTGATGTCTCCTCTGTAGACATTGTCTTTCCTCATCTTCTCCATTTGGACCAGACTGCCATGATGATTTCAGCCATCTAATAAATAACTGCGGAGAAGGAGTGGTACCTTGGAACCGAACCAGAGTTCGGGAAATGTTTTTTTTACAGTACAAATTAATTTCTAAAGTTACTTATTACGCGAACTCTCGCGAGACTTTGCGAAGCAATAACTTTAGCTCATCGGAGCCAATACATTCTAATACTGTACAGAGCTCCTGTCCCCCAAAAATAATTGTGCTAAGCTGATACTGTGCCAAGGTGCTCCCCCACAGTAATAGTGCTCCCCAAAGTCCCACCAATAGAAAAAATCTGCCAGAGTACCCTTAGTGTTAACAGTGTCCCCCATAGTAATAATGCCCTCATTGTGCTATACTAGTAATCATGTTCCCCATAATCCCCCGGTAGTAATCATTCTCCTATAATAATAATGTGTGTCAGTACAAAAAAGACCTCCATATAATGTGCACCAGTACAAAAAAAAAAACTAATAATGTTCTCCAGTGCAAAAAATACCCCTTACAAAGTACACCAGTACAAAAAATACCCCTTTATAATGAGTGCCAGTGCAAAAAATGCCCCCTTCTGTGTGCCAGTACAAAAAATGGTCCTTCTTAGTTTCCCCAGTAGAGCTAATGTCTCCATTGTGCCCCTCATAATGTATGCCAGTAGAAGAACATGCGTACAAAATGCCCCTATTTAGTGCCCCCAGTAGATGCCATCATAGTGCTTTCCCCCATGGTGGCCAAACACCATGGTTCCAAATAAAAAACAATAAAACTCAAATACTTACCTCAATGCAGCTGTCAGCGATGTGGTGCCGGCGTCTTCTGATTCCTGAGTTGTATGCTGTCCAACTCAAGCGGTGAGATGTTTATGTTATTGCGCCACCTGTCGTGGCCTTTGATAGGCCGCAGGCACTAGGCCTGAAGCCGATAAGAGGTTACGGCAAGGCAGAAAGACATCACAGGGAGTGGCAGTAGTCAACTCCTTGAACCATCATTTCACAGCCTGTACTCTTCCCAGCAGCAGCAGGTATGGTTACGGCTATGTGATCCTGTTAACGTGATCGGTGCAAGGCTTAGCAGTCAGTCCCTATCAATCTAAGGCAAGGGCTACACGACACATAGGGCACAACTACACTGCAACATGTCACACGACAATTTTTATAATGATAGTCTATGTTGTCGCACTGCGATATGCGACATGCTGCGACTGCGACGTGATAGTCGCAGAAAAATCAATCTTGGATGGATTTTTTGCCACTGTCGTGTTGCAGCATAGACCAGGGGTACTCAACTGGCGGACCAAGGTCCAAATCCGGACCGTGGTTGCCAGCTGTCCGGAACCCTGCAGTGGTGTGCAAAGTGGGGGGCGGTCCGCCCCAGGTGCTGCTCTCAGGGGGTGCCAAAGTCCAGAAGCAATGAGCGCTTCCATCAATACAGATGGAAGCGCTCATTGCTGGAGCGCAGGGAGCTGGGTACGGTCACTTACCGCTCAGCTCCCCGCACTCCTCCCCGTCTTCAGGCCGGCGGCGCACAGAATGGTGAAGGAGGAAGACTTCTCCCCGCTCCACAATTCAGCCTGCAGGCACAGATTGCGCTCCCGGCTTGTGTGGGCGGAGCCTGCAGTCCAGACGTCTACATAAGCTCCGCCCACACAGTGCTGCAGAGCGATCTGTGTCTACAGGGGAGAGAAGACTGTGAGCTCAGGAACGGGGCAAGGTGAGTAGTTACTATGTTTTTTTTTGTTTTTAACACAGAGGGGGCACAATGGGTATTTCAACTTTGGAGGGGGCACAATGGGCATTTCTACTCTGGAGGGGGCACAATGGGCATTGCAACTGTGAAGGGGGCACAATGGACATTTCTACTCTGAAGGGGGCACAATGAGCATTTCTACTCTGGAGGGGGCACAATGGGCATTATTACTGTGAAGGGGGCACAATGGGCAATACTACTACTAAGGGGGCACAATGGGCATTATTACTTTGAAGGGGGTACAATTGGCATTACTACTATTAAAGGACATTATTACTGTGAAGGGGACACAATGGGGATTATTACTATGAAGGGAGCACAATGGAGATTATTACTATGAAGTTACTCTATGTGCATTCCGTTTCCGTATGTCCGTTCCGCAAAAGAATAGAACATGTCCATATATTATCCTCATTATGGAAAAGGAGAGAATTGTTCTATTAGGGGCCAGCTGTTCCGCTCCGCAAAATATGGAATGCACAAGGATGTTATTCGTATTCTTTGCAGATCCGTTTTTGTATGAACCTCGTGTGTATGAACCTTTACAGAAAAATCTAAACCGCTTTAAGGCCCTGTTCACACGGTGTCTTTTTGTCATCGGAATTGACAGCACTGCATGCTGCAGTATTTCTTTCTGAAAATGTAACGGAATCTGAGATGGAGGCTCCTGATAAATCCTATAATGCAGGTTGTGTGCCCTGCATTCGGGTAAGGCCTATTGCACATGAACGTGTGCACCCCGTGGCCGTACTGCAGCCTGCAAATTGCAGGCCGTAATGCACGAACACGGGCCGTGGGGCAGCCGCAGTGGATCGCGGACCCTTTCATTTGAATGGGTCCGCGATCCACCCGTTCCGCAAAAAGATAGGACATGTTCTATCTTTTAGCGGAACGGAAGTACGGGATGACACCCCACGGAAGCACTCAGTAGCAAATGCGGTCCGCAATACCGCCACGGGGCGCACACGTTCGTGTGCAATAGGCCTAACAGTAAGTTGGTGGTATCCAGGGCACTATAGAGTTAATCTCCTGACAGCTCTGGGACAGTGGAAATAGTGAGCTCAACAATGAGAGCGCTGCGCTGCCAGCTCAGGCCATAACATTCGAGCTCCTCACAATGTTTGAAGAGCATGGCAGTGGAGAGCTGAGCCGCTGCCAGGTTACAACACTCAGCTCCGCTCCAAACATCCACATTTGGCCATGCTAGTCTGAGGGCTGCGGAGACCAGATAGTCATGTTCTGTGACCTGCACCCTTAGGCCCTATTCACACGTCCGCAATGTTCGTCCGCACCCGTTCCGCAAATCTGCGGAACGGGTGCAGACCCATTCATTTTGAATGGGGACATGATGGATGAGGAGAGCACACACTATGCTCTCCACATCCGCATTTGCGGAGCGCGCCGCCGATCTTCTGGCCGGCGGCTCCGCAATAATATAGAGCATGTCCCCTATTCTTGTCCGCAATTGCGGACAAGTATAGGCATCTCTATGGGGCTGGTGGCAAGGTGTGTTGCGGATCCGCAACACACTACGGACGTGTGAATTAGGCCTTAACCCTTTCATCAGTAACGCAGTCACTGACAGCTGTTTCCAGGTGTAACAGGCCCTCCGACCTGTGGCAATTAAAGGGACACTCTGACAACACACTCTGGCCCCGAACATGGCGTAACCTTAGGCAGGCTGTGTAGACGAGCACAGAGGCTCAGGCTGGATAATGAATGTGGCGCAGGGATAGCCACTTTTCTCTGACTCAACTTAGTTGGCTTAGACTGAGAACGGCGGTGCCATTTTGGCGCTTATTTGGCCACATCCCTTTCCTGCAAAAAATTACTCTAAACTTAGATGAACCACATTTTGGAACATTGAGGCACATTTACAAAGACCGGCATTTTCACGCCGGTCTTTGTTTCCCCCTGAACAGCCGGAGGATTAGACAAATTTATAACGAGTCGTCATAAATTGGGATAATTTTCTGGCAGCCGCGCGTCTGGTGGAAAAACTAGGCAGGCGTAGTTTTTAGCCAACATGTATGTGAACTTGCCAGGGCTAGAGACCTAGCCCTGACACGGCCCCCGGCATTCCCCCGCTCCACCCCTGTCCCAACTGTAAATTTCTGACACCAGCCGTGGGGACCTCTAAAATAGTCGCAACTCCCTTGATAAATAATCCACATTATGCCAAAACTTATACCAAAATCTAAGTGCACTCACATTAGTAAACGTGGGACAGTGGGTCACTCTCCGTGTGCTGTCCGCATCCGTTGCTCTGTTCCGTGGCTCCGCAAAAAAAATAGAACATGTCCTATTCTTGTCCGTTTTGCGGACAAGAATAGGCATTTCTATAATGGACAGCCCCTTCCGTTCCACAAATTGCAGAACGCACGCGGGCGGACCGCAGAACACGGCGCCGATGTGTGCATGTAGCATAAGGGAGAGTCACATTTTCATTTATTTTTCCATTATTCTGATCCATCAGAACAGAAAAATAAAGAAAAAAACGAATCCTGTGCAAAAATGGATTCTGGGCATCCGTTACGCACATTTGGCATCCGTTTTAGCCATTTTCGTCTGAGATACGCTATTTTTAGATGGGGAAAAAAACGTATCTCAGACGAAAATGGCTAAAACGGATGCCAAATGTGCGTAACGGATGCCCAGAATCCATTTTTGCACAGGATTCGTTTTTTTCTTTATTTTTCTGTTCTTCTCATGGATCAGAATAATGTAAAAATAAATCGAAATGTGAACTATCCCTAATCAAGATGCTGCACCACAGCAGCACAGAGTACTTTAGTTATGATGCTAAATTATACAATTACACAGTGAAAGCAGCATGGTCCCAAGCAGCACAGACGATTTAAGGAAAGTAATTTGCTGACATTTGACTCAGCATCTTTGTGGCTGCATGTTAGCGTCCACTGATTTGGATAATCCATTCTAAGATTCAAAGCTGCTAATGTTTCAGCCTTTAAAACAGATTTTCTTAAAACATCGAGAGACAATTGTCCAGAGCGCTGCGTCCTCCTCCTGCTTCTGACGGTTACATGCGACAATCCACACCTCCTGCTAACGCCGGCTATTAGCAAACAGCGTTGCCATGCAGTGAAAATGTCTCATACATGGGAGAGTCACAAGAGTGTATCCAAAGTGACACCACATTACAAGTACTTTATAGATGGTTTGCAGGAATAAATCCCACTGAAATACTGCCCACTGTAGGAAGCAAGAGGTACTGCAGATGGGAAACCAGTCATGTAGGAGCCTAGTACTCACTGCACAAAATTATGATGAGAGAATTCTGATGGATGATGATAGATAGATAGATAGATAGATAGATAGATAGATAGATAGATAGATTATATATATGAGACAGATAGATTACAGATACGAGACAGATATACAGATTTGAGAGATAGATTACAGATATGAGACAGATAGATTATAGATATGAGACAGATGGATAGACTACAGATATAAGAAATAGACTACAGATATAAGAGATAGATTACAGATATGAGACAGATAGATTATAGGTATGAGACAGATGGATTATAGATATGAGACAGATGGATAGACTACAGATATGAGACAGATGGATAGACTACAGATATGAGAGATAGATGACAGATATGAGACAGATAGATTACAGATATGAGACAGATAGATTACAGATATAAGACATACAGTATAATTACAGATATGAGAAATAGATTACAGCTATGAGACAGATAGATTATAGGTATGAGACAGATAGATGACAGATAAGAGACAGATAGATTACAGATATGAGACGGATAGATTATAGATATGAGAGATAGTTTACAGATATGAGACAGATTATAGATATGAGATGGATCGATTATAGATATGAGACAGATAGATTACAGATATGAGACGGATAGATTATAGATATGAGACAGGTAGACTACAGATATGAGAGATAGATTACAGATATGAGACAGATTATAGATATGAGATGGATCGATTATAGATATGAGACAGATGGATTATAGATATGAGACACTTGGATAGACTACAGATATGAGAGATAGATTACAGATATGAGACGGATAGATACCAGATATGAGACAGATAGATTATAGGTATGAGACAGATAGATTATAGATATGAGACAGATAGATTATAGATATGAGACAGATGGATAGACTACAGATATGAGAGATAGATTACAGATATGAGACTGATAGATTATAGATATGTGACAGATAGATTATAGGTATGAGACAGATAGATTACAGATATGAGACAGATAGATTATAGATATGAGACAGATGGATAGACTACAGATATGAGAGATAGATTACAGATATGAGATGGACAGATTATAGATATGAGACGGATAGATTACAGATATGAGACTGATAGATTATAGATAGGCAATAGGCATAAAAGCTACAGACACATTTTTTCAATTAAATTCTGCCTACGCAGTTAATAGCCAGGACGGAGTTATACCAGGTAATCCCCCCTCCCCCCATTACATTTTTGCCATTCTACAGAACACATAACATCCGCAATCATTTATTGCGAGGAACACAACTGGCAGATCATTCCTTCGCCCACAGATCGCAGACATGTTGAAACTTGTAGCTCAGACAATAGATAATCGCTTCTCATCCATTTTACCTTTGTTTCCTACTCCTGAATCTAAACCGCGCTGGATGTGTTCAGGGAGCTGAAACCTCATTTATCATTTTTTTTAAACTTTCTGCTGGTTCCAAAAAATTTTAAGATGATGATGTGACACAATAAAAGCCTTTTTTTTAACCCGCCAATAACCAACCAGCCTTAACTAATGTGAAACAACATATTGGGGTTGGGAGATAAGCAAAATGCATTTTATAAAAAAATAATTAGGTCCATACTGGGCAATGATGAAGGTGCAGCTCCACGCTGCTGGGCTGTGTAGGAGGAATGGTGCAGGCCGGGCATTAGCCTGTAGACTCTTCCTATACAGCCCAGCAGTGCTATGTGTGACAGTATCCCGCCTGCTATTGGGGAACAACTAGGTATTTACTGTTTTTTTCTTCCTAAGAAGGGGCCACATATCTGGGTTTTGTCAAGGGGGCACATATCTGGCCATACCTACTGCGAAGGGGGCACATATCTGGGCATAACTACTGCGAAGGGGGCACATATCTGGGCATAACTACTGTGAAGGGGGAACATATCTGGGCATAACTACTGTGAAGGGGGAACATATCTGGGCATAACTACTGTGAAGGGGGAACATATCTGGCCATAACTACTGTGAAGGGGAAATATATCTGGGCATAACTACTGTGAAGGGGGCACATATTTTGGCATAACTACTGTGAAGGGGGCACATATCTGGGCATAACTACTGTGAAGGTGGAACATATCTGGCCATAACTACTGTGAATAAGGAACATATCTGGGCATAACTACTGTGAAGGGGGAACATATCTGCCCATAACTACTGTGAAGGGGGGACATATCTGGCCATAACTACTGTGAAGGGGGAACATATCTGCCCATAACTACTGTGAAGGGGGCACATATCTGGCCATAACTACTGTGAAGGGTGAACATATCTGCCCATAACTACTGTGAGGGGGGAACATATCTGGGCATAACTACTGTGAAGGGAGCACATATCTGGCCATAACTACTGTGAAGGGGCACATATCTGGGCATAACTATTGTGAAGGGGGAACATATCTGGCCATAACTACTGTGAAGGGGGAACATATCTGGCCATAACTACTGTGAAGGGGAACATATCTGGCCATAACTACTTGAAGGGGAAGATATCTGACCATAACTACTCCAATTATTTGTATAGTAAATGCAGGTAAACAAGCACTGAGTTTCTATATTGTCGATTGTGATACAATTGTCAGGGGGCTTTGTTTGTCCTTCACTCCATACAGTTTACATGTGACAGGATTTCTATGTCAGCATGAAAGATGTGATCACTGACAGCGAGAGAATTATTGGTCATTGTTCAGTAACTGGGCAGGTTTATACGGGGCAATGATGAGGGTGCAGCATGGGAGACGTCCATTAGATGTGAGTGAGAGGTTGGAATAGGGGAGAATAATCAGTGTAAGTCATTGTCTGAATGAAAAGTTGGGAATGTGAGAACAAATGTTAACTTGTTAAATAAATCCTTCGACAATAAGCTAACAACACAATGTCCCCCTACTAGAACCTCCTGCAATCTATGGGAAAACTTTGCTAAGTGTTCGATTTCCTTGCAGCACCACCACAGGTACATGGTACCCACTTAAAGGGGGTTATCCTATGAATAATGCAAAAACGAAAAATTAGATATTAAATAGTATATGACAATCTCTAACAAAATTAGAACCAGGCCTGTACCTCATATGGATCCAAAGGTCTCCCCATTATTTGCTCCAATTGTATAGATAGATTTATTTTAAACTGGCAGCTCAGGGGGTGTGGCCTTTTTTTGCTGCAGTTCTCTGGTCTCTAGCACAGCTGAAGGGGCATATCCTTTCTGCTGCAGCTCTCTCCCTGTAACTGCCACAGCTTCTAACAGAAAATAAGGCAAGAGTCGGTTGAGGATGGAACTGAGCATGTGCGTCCACCTCAGTGACATGGGCAGAGAGATAAAGAAATGAACCAACAGCAGGCGGCGCTATATACATACATTTTATTCAATAACTCTGGCTGTACTCATTTTTTTATTAATTGCAATTACAAAAGTATTTCGATTCAGGTGCTGGCTTGAAAAATGTAGAATGTTTTATGTTGAACAACCCCTTTCAACAAATGCGGTTGTAGGGCAGGACAAGTCGTTCAGAACGAGAGACGCGTTTTGCAACTGCTCTCGTCTTTGGCTAAGAAATGAGGACCCCGAACAGAGAACCCAACAATATTAACTCAAAAAATGTAAATGAAATTTTTTTTTTCTAAACCAGACAATCCAGCATAGGAGAAAGCATGAAGACTGGAAGTTAGATGGAAGGAGATGATGCAATGAAGATGATAACTGTAGTTCAATGGCAGATGGCAGTACACAGGAAGAAGAGCAGAGATGTAGCAAGGTGCAGCATAAGAGAAGTCTCGGAGATAGGTCTAAAAGGTGCAGGACTTTCGTATATTGAGGGGTAGTGATCAGCGGGGTAAAGCTAGTTGTGGGCTTTTGCAAACGAACAGAAAAGAGAATATTAAACATCCAACTCCAAATAGGTCATAACCTTGAAGAAATAACCTTCATATACTACATGTAAAAATATATAAAAAGAAATAATCAACAGAAAACTAGGTTTACAGACTTCTGAATGCAAGACACTGGCGCGTTTTGGGTTATCTGGGTGCAGGCTAAGATGCAAAAACATCAAGGTCGCCTCCCGGGGGACACTGATCAGAAATGGATGGTTTCATAAATGAAAATGTGCCTGTTTTACGTCCCTAGGGACACATTTTATTTCAGCCTTGAGAAGATAATCACAGATGTGCAGGTCCCCAACCAGATGTCCTGTTTGCTGCTGGTAACATCATATTAGGAGTCTCCTGTGCAACAAAGCAACCCTTCATGTGAAAGTTATTTACAGCCTTGTAACCACTAGCAAGATATGTAACTACATTGTTTCGTGTGGTTATTTTATTACATATATACTATAAAGTAGTGGCTGGATATAAGGGCAGGTTTGGGGTAAGAATAAAACCGTAGTGAGGTTGCACTGTAGAAGAGCATTGTCAGCACCAGTTAAACCCAGCCGTTTTACATTTCTGTTTCATTTATTTTAGCTTTTATTCAATTTTCCAATACATTTTAGCAAAGGGCAGACTGAAAGCCTAAAGTGGCACTATGATATTTTTTTTCATATGTAGCCTCATAATATTGATGGGTTTAATTTGGCGTACGGTCAAGCCAACACAAGTATACAGGATCGGCAAACCGTCAACTGTAGTCACAAATACAGTGTAATACCCCTTTAAGAGAACAAGACAGAGCTCCCTAACCCTTAAATACAGCTCTATAGTTTAGTTATATATGAAGCACTATAATTTTATATGCAGCCCTATAATGATATATGGAGCCCAGTCATTTCATAATGTATATAGTCCTAAGGCAGAGATCAGCAACCTTTGGCACTCCAGCTGTGGTGAAACTACAAATCCCAGCATGCACACTTGCTTGGCTGTTCTCAGAACTCCCATAGGAAGTGAATGGAGCATGCTGGGAGTTGTAGTTTTTTACCACAGCTGGAGTGCTGGAGGTTGCTGGAGAACTGGGCCAACTTCTCTGTCAGCTAGAAGCTCTATCGTAGGGATGGGCTGCACCTCAATGGGAAGGTGCAGCTGTTTTGGGGGAGAAGATAGATAGAAGGTTGGAGGAGTGTTTAAACTAGGGACTGGGGGGTGAGGGTAATTACATTATAGGAGGGGAAGATAGTGCAGATAGAGACCTGGGGCCAAGTAATGAAACTGGGGGAGAAATGAAAGGAGGGACTAGAACAGTTCATAAGGAAAGGTGTAGGGTAGAAAAATATACATAAACCTCTCAGTTGTATGCAGTGGCGTAGGGATCGCCATAGCAATGGCTATGGGGCCCTATGCCACTGGGGGCCCAGGCCGCCGGCGCTACTCCTCCCCGTCCAGCGCCGCCTCCTAGATAAGTTATTCACTGCACTTGCCTCTGAAATTTAAGAAAAGCGCCGTAATCTCGCACAGACGCACTGGCAGAGGCATCGAAGTGCGCATGCACCGTCTTCCTGGCCTCTGCCAGTGCACCTGTGCGAGATTACGGCGCTTCTCTTCAATTTCAGAAGCAAGTGCACTGAATAAATTAGCTAGGAGGTGGCCCTGGGTGGAGAGGAGATCTGTGGATGACACTGAGGGGGGGATCTGTGGATGACACTGAGAGGGGATCTTTGGATGTAACTGAAGGGGGAATCTGTGGATGACACTGAGGGGGGGATCTGTGGATGACACCGAGGGGGGATCTGTGGATGACACTGAGAGGGGGGGGGGATCTGTGGGTGTCACTGAGGGGAGATCTGTGGATGACACTGAGGGGGATCTGTGGGTGACACTGAGGGGGGGATCTGTGGGTGACACTGAGGGGGGATATTTGGATGACACTGAAGGGGGATCTGTGGAGGACACTGAGGGGGGATCTGTGGGTGACACTGAGGGGGGATCTGTGAATGACACTGAAGGGGGGATCTGTGGATGACAGTGAGGGGGCGGATCTGTGGATGACACTTGGGGGATCTGTGGGTGACACTGAGGGGGATCTGTGGGTGACACTGAGGGGGTCTGTGGATGACACTTGGGGGATCTGTAGGTGACACTGAGGGGGATCTGCAGATGACACTGAGGGGGATCTGTGGATGACACCGAGGGGAGGGGGACTGTGGATGACACTGAGGGGAATCTGTGGATGACACTGAGGGGGATCTGTGGATGACACTGAGGGGGATCTGTGTGTGACACTGAGGGGGATCTGTGGATGACACTGAGGGGGATCTGTGGAGGACACTGATGGGGGATCTGTGGATGACACTTGGGGGATCTGTGGGTGACACTGAGGGGGATCTGTGGGTGACACTGAGGGGGTTCTGTGGATGACACTGAGGGTGGATCTGTGGATGACACTGAGGGGGATCTGTGTGTGACACTGAGGGGGATCTGTGGATGACACTGAGGGGGGGGATCTGTGGAGGACACTGATGGGGGATCTGTGGATTACACTTGGGGGGATCTGTGGGTGACACTGAGGAGGGGGTATCTGTGGATGACACTGAGGGGGGGGATCTGCTGGTGACACCGAGGGGGGGATCTGTGGATGACACCGAGGGGGGGATCTGTGGATGACACTGAGGGGGGGATCTGTGGATGACACTGAGGGGGGATCTGTGAATGACACTGAGAGGGAATCTGTGGAGAACACTGAGGGGGGATCTGTGGATGACACTAAGGGGGGTATCTGTGGATGACACTTAGGGGGGATCTGTGGATGACACTGAGGGGGATCTGTGGATGACTCTGAGGGGGGGGGGGTCTGTGGATGACACTTAGGGGATCTGTGGATGACACTGAGGGGGGGGGGGGATCTGTGGATGACACTTAGGGGGATCTAGGGAGGGATGTGGGGATGTTTGGGTGGGAGCTCTGGAAGGGATGGGAGGTCCAATAGGTATTTGGAGGTGGGAGATCCGGGAGGGGGGGGGGCATAATTTTTTTTTTTTGCTATGGGGCCCAGTCATTTCTAGCTACACCCCTGGTTGTATGTATACTAATGCCAGAAGCCTGACTCATAACACTGGTGAACTGGAATTAGTGATGTGTGAGGAGGACTGCTGGTATCCAGGGAAACAGAGGGAGGGGGGGGGGGTTATCACCTTTAACTCACGCTTGGCCCCCTTCACACAACCTTGACCCATAACAAAAAACACAGACAACTGTGTCACTTTATTGTTGGATGGTGATCGGCCACAGATTCTTTATTAAAGCGGCAAACCCTAAACCATAATATCATAGCGGTTTGCCAAATGCCGGACTCCCAGCTGGCAAGTTAAACCATAATCATCAGATCGGTATGACGACCGCTG
This sequence comes from Bufotes viridis, assembly GCA_033119425.1. NCBI lineage: Eukaryota > Metazoa > Chordata > Amphibia > Anura > Bufonidae > Bufotes > Bufotes viridis. The sequence continues at coordinate 93,605,176 of CM065594.1, read as the reverse complement.
GACTCCCAGCAGGCAAGTACGCCATCTGCTACCACCATGTCTCCGCTATACCCAAATCCCGCAAGCTATGACTTGCTAAACTCGACTATAATTCGCGTATCTCAAAAGCCATAATCATCGGAGCGATATCCAAACCGCTGGACTCCCAGCGGGGCTCCTAAGAATTGAAAAAATAGAATAAACAAGTATCCATAAACGATCATAACCTTGCACCTTGACCAGCCTCCCAAGAATAGCCACAAAGGGAGGGAGGGAGGGCCAATTTGCTTCCACTGGCAAGAGGAAGTGATCAGAACAAAGAGGGGGTATATGTAGCCTTGAATTAACCCCTTAATGGCCCTCTTCTGCCATCTACTTTACCATTACCGTGGAGGGGCCAGCTCCCTAAAGCCCTAAGGGGAAAAAGGGGGGGGGGGGACCATCAGTCCATGAGCACCCTCCCTATACCGTCAAGTGCTTGCCAGACTATGACATAGTGGGAATAACTGTAACATGGCTGGATGATAGCTCTGACTGGGCAATTTACGTACCGGGTTACAGTCTGTTCAGAAAAGGATCGTCAAAACCGGAGAGGGGGAGAAGTTTGCCTTTATGTTAATTCCTGTCTAAAGCCCACACTCCGGGAAGATATAAGTGAGGGACATGAACATGTGGAGTCACTGTGGGTAGAAATACATGGAGGCAAAAACAATAATAAAAAACTGATTGGACTTTGGTATACAGTATCTAATATACCAGAGTCCACAGAAAATCTACTACTAAGGGAGATAGATGAGGGGGTAAATCATGAGGTCGTTATTATGGGGGACTTTAACTACCCACATATAGACTAGGAATCTAAAACCTGTAGATCCCATAATGGAAACAGGTTCTTGGTAATAACCAAAGACAATTACCTTTCCCAAACTGGTTCAGGACCCGACTAGAGGGACGGTCATACTGGACCTAGCACTAACCAATAGACCTGACAGAGCAACAGATGTGCAGGTTGGGGACACCCGGGAAATATTGACCATAAAATAATAACGTTCCAATTGTCATTCGAAAGTTTCTTCAGGGAGGCACAAAAATACTTTCACGTTCCAGCAGGTGTGAACTCACTGTGCCACGTGTCCTACCTCCTCTAAGGGCATTGTCTAAGTGAACCCCTCGATCTTGACAGTACCCCTGATGGTGGTGATAGACTTTCCCGGGGTGAATACCAGGTTGCTACCTCTTGATAAGGATTGGCAAAGAAGGCAGCTGGTCCAGGCAGACCAGGAGGTTCCAGAGCAAGGTACCAGACGTACAGACGTAGTCAGCAGGCCAAGTCGTAACTAGGAGCAACAGTGCAGGACCGAAGGATGAGGCAGAGGCGAAGTCAAACAAGCAATAGGTCAGGACAGGCGGCAGAGGTACAGGTCAGGCAATCCAGGTCGGCAACAGGAGAGTCAAGGCAAGCAGGCAGCAACCAAACAGATAGCAGAGTCCAAAAACACAAACATGAGTCAGGTACACAGGAACACAAGCAGAGATAACCGCAACATAGCAGGACACAAGGACCTTGACGCTGAGGCATCTGGAAAGGGGGCTAAGCCATTAATATACATGCAGGAGGGATAGGATTGGTCAGCGAGGTCACATGATCTAACCCATAAAACATAGGAAGTGATACGCGCCGGCCCTTAAGGAAGTGCTGCAGGGAACAAGCAGCAAGCATGCTGTGGCCAGGGCTGAAAGGAAACTGTGGAGCGGATTCCAGAACAGTACCTACATGGACAGAGCCCAGGACTGCAGGGGTGAATTGGGAAGCAGTGGTAGCAGATCACCACTGAACACGGCGCCCAGGACCGCAACAGTAAGCAGGGGAACAGCGGCGCTTCCTCTTCTTGAGTCCACGACGAGACAGAAACCTTTTTACCAAGTTCACAGCATGAATGTTCTCTGGTTCCCAAGACCTCTCTTCAGGACTAAAGACTTTCCAGTCCACAAGATAGTAGGTCTTCTTGCCATGCTTCTTGATGTCCAGGATGTCTTTGGACTCAAATATCTCGTCAGAATCTCCAGATAATGGAGTTGATGTAGAAGGAGCCATCGAGAAGTGATTAAGAACTACTGGTTTCAGTAAGGACACATTGAAGGCATTAGCAATCCGCAAAGAGAGAGGCGGACGTAACTTATATGTCACTTCGTTGATCCTCCTCAATATTTCAAAGGGTTCAAGGAACCAGGAGCAAACTTGAAAGTGGGAACCCTTAAGTAGATATTTTTAGAGAATAGCCATTCCTTATCTCCTGATGAGAACTGAGGCGGTTTTCTTCTTCTCTTGTCTGCATTCGTTTTCATGCGAATCACCGCTTTGTTGATGCAGTCCTTGGTGTCACGCCAAATCTTCAAAAAATCCCTAAAAGAAGAATCTGCAGCTGGTACCCCAGAAGATGGAGGAACAGAAGGGGAGTACGAGGGTGTTGTCTATAAACGACAAAGAATGGAAAGGATCAAGTAGACTCACTAGAGTGTTTGTTATAGGAGAACTCAGCCCATGGTAGCAATTGTACCTAGTTGTCGTGTTGGGCTGAAACAAAATGCCGGAGATAGTTCTCTAATATTTGATTGACCCGCTCTATTTGCCCATTTGTCTGGGGATGATAACCGGAAGAGAGGTCCAGCTCAATTTCGATCAGCCGGCAAAGAGCACTCCAGAGTTTAGAGGTAAACTGGACTCCACGATCGGAAACAATATGCCAAGGTAGACCATGTAAGCGGAATATGTGTTTCATGAACAGTTTAGCAAGTTCAGCAGCCGAGGGCAGTCCAGCCAAAGGAACGAAGTGGGCCATCTTGGAACCGATCCACGACCATCCAGATAGCTGTACATCCGGCAGAAGAGGGCATATCCGTAACAAAGTCCATAGCAATATGTTGCCATGGGGCATCAGGAACAGGAAGAGGTAACAACAGCCTAGGTGGTTTGGTCCTGGAGAGTTTATTCTGAGCACAGATGGTGCAGGCAGACATATAATCATGCACATCCTTAGACAGTGTGGGCCACCAGTAGTGGCGAGACAAAAGTTCTGAGGTCTTGCAACTTCACTCGGTCAGCATTTGGTCAGTAATCCATCAGTATTGCTAATGCAAAAAAAAACAGAGATGACACATGAATCGAATATTTGCATGTCTTCTGTGTTTTGTACCCACTCCTGCTTTTGGCTACCAAATCACAAGCCAATTCTGATGGGGCCATACACAGAGTGGCACAATGACAGTGTGGAGGTAGCAGCAGCATCAGGAGGCCACAGCGTGGCAGGATGACATAGTGTCTAGGTGGCAGCAGCATGAGGAGACCGCAGAGTGGCAAAGTGACATAGTGTGGAGGTGGCGGCAGCATCAGGAGGCCACAAAGTGGCAAGGTGACATAGTGTGGAGGTGGCAGCAGCATGAGGAGACCACAGAGTGGCAAGGTGACATAGTGTGGAGGTGGCAGCAGCATCAGGAGTCCACAGGAGTCTATGGGGGCACTTCTTACTGGCACATGATTGGGGGGCATTTATGGGGACACTTCTTACTGGCACATTATTGGGGGGCATCTATGGGAGCACTTCTTACTGGCACATTATTGGGGGCACTTTTTACTGGGTGGCACTACATGGGGATTCTATGGGGGAACTTCTTACTGGCACATTATTGGGGGCACTATGGGGGCATTTACTGAGGCCACAAAGAAGCGGTATTTGTTATGGGGGGCTCTATGGGGGAAGGGGGGAGAGGAACACTATGGGGTCTTCTACTAAGGCCACAAAGAAGGGGTATTTTATATAGGGGGCTCTGTATAGGGGCATTTTATACTGGATACATTATGGTGGGTACTATGGGGAAGGGGGAGAGGAGTACTATGGGCTCACCTATGGGGGGCACTAAGAAGGGCACTATATATGGGGCATTTTATACTGGTATATTATAGGGGGCACTAGGAGGAAGGGAGAGAAGCACTATGGGGGAATTTACTGGGGGCACTATATAGGGGTATTTTATGCCGGCACATTATGGGGGCACTATGGGGACATTAGCTCAACTAATGGGGCATTAAAAGGGGTATTTATTTGCACTGGCACACATTATAAGGGGGCATTTTTTTGTACTGTCACATTATAAGGAGAATTATTACTATTGGGGGGCATCATGGTGGACATTATTACTACTGGGGGTCTATGGGGAATATGATTACTAATATGGGCACTATGAGAGCATTTTTACTTCTGGGCCACAGTGGCAATATGTTGGGGCACTGTTGGAGCACTATTACTACCATGTGTGCTCTAGCAGAGAATTATTGGGAGCACTGTGGGGGCACCTTGGCACAGTATCAGCTTAGCACAATTATTTTTTGGGGACGTTATGTTTACACTATTAGTGTCAGGGGCACTATTTGCTGGGCGCAGTTATTTTAGAGCAGAGTGTGCCAATAATTATTGAAGGGCACTATCTGCATGGTACTAGTATTATCAGGGGTTTATCTGTTTCTGCAGGGGGTAGCACGGCAGGCAGAGTATTGGAGGTGGTAGGATGATTTGTCCAGAAGATGAGAGATTGATGGAAAAGGAGTAAACTAAGATTGTCTTTTGTCAAACTGCAGAGACGAGATATGGCTGAAAAATGGTGGTCTGGTCTGAAGGTCTGAAAAGAGAAGATGAGGTAAGAGAATATCGACATCAAAGGAGACGTCACTGGATGTAAGAGGTTTGGGGCGCTATATTACCCTGTATGTTTAGTAGTGATTGGAGGGTGGATATAGAATTAAAAAAAAAGTTAAAAAAGTGTTTACAATAAAAAAAGAAAGTTTCAAGTTAAAAAAAGAAAAGAATGCCCTTTCCCTGATTTTATAATAAAAAATAAAAGAAAAAACACACATATTAGGTATCGCCGCATCCGTAACGACCGGCTCTAGAAATATATCACATGATCCACCCCGTTCGATAGACACCATCATTTATTTTTTTAAACTGTGTCAAAAAAAGCCATTTTTGTCAGCTTATGTCACTAAAAGTGCAACAACAAGCAATCACAAAGGTGTATGCCCCCCAAAATAGTACCAATCTAAACGTCACCTCATCCCGCAAAAAATGAGCCCCTACATAAGACAATCGGACAAAAAAAAATCTATGGCTCTCAGACTATGGAGACACTAAAACATTTTCTTTTTTTTCAAAAATGCTTTTATTGTGTTAAATGTAAAAAAGTTTTAAAAAAAGTATACATATTAGGTATCGTTGTGTCCATAACAACCTGCTTCATAAAAATACCACATGACCTAACCCCTCAGATGAACACCGGAAAAAAATAAAATAAATAAACGGTGTCAAAAAAGAAATTTTTTGGTCACCTTACAGCCCGAACAGTATAATAGCAAGCGATCAAAAAGTCATACACACCCCAAAATTGTACCAATCAAACCATCATCTCATCCCGCAAAAATTATGCGGAACCTAAGACAATCAGCCAACAAAAAAAATAAAAATAAGGCTCTCAGACTATGGAGACACTAAAACATGATTTTTTTTTTCGTTTCAAAAATGATATTAATGTAGAAAACTGAAATAAATAAAAAAAAGTATACATATTAGGCATCGCCATCTCCGTAAAATACTTCTCTATAAAAATATCACATGTTTTTAACCACTCAGGTGAACACCGTCATTTTTTTAAAAATGAAAATGGTGTCAAAAAGCCGTTTTGTCACCTTACATTACAAAAAGTGTAATAGCAAGCGATCAAAAAGTCATACGCACCCCAAAATTGTACCCATCAAACCGTAATCTCATCCTGCAAAAATAGTACCCTACCTAAGACAATCACTCAAAAAATAAAAAAGACTATGGCTCTCAGACTATGGAGACACTAAAATATGATTTTTTTGTTTGTTTCCAAAAAAGATATTATTGTGTAAAACCTAAATAAATAAAAAAGTGTGGGTATTGCCACGTCCGTAACGACCTGCTGTATAAAAATAAAAATAAAAAAAAAAGCAATTTTTTGTCACCTTACATCACAAAAAGTGTAATACCAAGCGATCAAAAACTCATTAACACCCACAAAATTGTACCAATCAAACCGTGAGCTCATCCTGCAAAAAATGAGCCCCTACCTAAGACAATTGCCCAAAAAATAAAAAAAACTATGGCTCTCAGAATATGGAGACACTAAAACATGATTTTTTTTGTTTAAAAATGCTGTTAATGGTGTAAAACGTAAATAAATAAAAAAAAGTATACATATTATGTATTGCCACGTCCGTAACGACCTGCTCTATAAAAATATCACATGACCTAACCTCTCAGGTGAACACCGTAAAAAAAAAAAAAAAAGTGTCAAAAAAGGTATTTTTTGGTCACCTTACATCACAAAAAGTGTTATACCAAGCGATCAAAAAAGTCATATGCACCCTAAAATAGTACCAATAAAACCGTCATCTCATACCGAAAAAATAAGCCCCTACATATGAAAGTCGCCCAAAAAAAAAAATATATGACTTTGAGAATATTTTTTTCTAAAATGCTTTATTATGTAAAACTTAAACAAACAACCAAAAAAGTCATATTTGGTATTGTCGCGTCTGTAACAACCTGCTCTATAAAAATACCACATGATCTAACCTGTCAGCTGAACGTTGTAAATAACAAAAAATAAAAACAGTGACAAAACAGCAATTTTTTTGTTACCTTGCCTCACAAAAAGTGTAATATAGAGGAACCAAAAAAAATGGTACCAACAAAACTGCCACCTTATCTCGTAGTTTCCAAAATGGGGTCACTTTTTTGTAGTTTCTACTCTAGGGGGTGCATCAGGGGGTCTTCAAATGCAACATGGCAAATTAAAATTATCCCAGTGAAATCTGCCCTCCAAAAACCATATGGCGTTCCTTTCCTTCTGCACCCTGCCGTGTGCCCGTACAGCAATCTATGACCAAATATCGGGTGTTTCTGTAAACTACAGAATCAGGGCAATAAATATTGAGTTTTGATTGGCTGTTAACCCTTTCTTTGTTGGCGGGAAAAAAATGATTAAAATAGAAAATCTGCCAAAAATTCAGAAATTTCATCTCTAATTTCCATTATGTCTTGTGGAACACCTAAAGGGTTAACAAAGTTTGTAAAATCAGTTTTTAATACCTTGAGGGGTGAGGTTTCTAAAATGGGGTCACTTTTTTTGAGTTTCTACTTTAACAAAGTTTGTAAAATCAGTTTTTAATACCTTGAGGGGTGTAGTTTCCAAAATAGGGTCACTTTTTTGGGAGTTTCTACCCTAAGGGTGCATCAGGGGGGCTTCAAATGGGACACGGTGTCAAAAAACCAGTCTATCAAGATCTGCTTTCCAAAAATCATATGGCGTTCCTTTCCTTCTGCTCCCTGCCGTGTGGCCATGCAGCAGTTTACGACCACATATGAGGTGTTTCTGTAAACTACAGAATCAGGACAATAAATATTGAGTTTTGTTTGGCTGTTAACCCTTGCTTTGTTAGCGGAACAAAATTATTAAAATAGAAAATCTGCCCAAAAAAATGAAATTCTGAAATTTCATCTCCATTTTCCATTAATTCTTGTAGAACACCTAAAGGGTTAACAAAATTAGTAAAATCAGTTTTGAATACCTTAAGAGGTGTAGTTTCTAAAATGGGGTCACTTTTATGAAGTTTCTATTCTAGGGGTGCATTAAGGGGGCTTCAAATGGGACATGGCGTCAAAAAAACAGTCCATCAAACTCTGCCTCAGTGGGTTTTGGAAATTTTCAGAAAAATTTCAAGATTTGCTTCTAAACTTCTAAGCCTTCTAATGTCCCCAAAAAATAAAATGGCATTCACAAGATGATCCAAACATGAACTAGACATATGGGAAATGTAAAGTAATAACATATATGAGATATCACTATCTGTTTTAAAAGCAGAGAAATAGAAATTTGGAAAGCTGCAAATTTTTCAAAATATTTTGTAAATTTGGTATTTTTTTTATAAATAAAAATGAAATATTTTGATTCAAATTTACCACAGTCATGAAGTACAATATGTGACAAGAAAACAGTCTCAGAATGGCTTGGATAAGAAAAAGTGTTTTCAAGTTATTACCACATAAAGTGACATGTCAGATTTGCAAAAATCAGTCCGGTGCTTAAGGTGAAAAGTGTCCCGGTCCTTAAGGGGTTAAGGAAGTGCTGCAGGGAACAAGCAGCAAGCATGCTGTGGCCAGGGCTGAATGGAAACTGTGGAGCGGATCCCAGAACAGTACCTACATGGACAGAGCCCAGGACTGCAGCAGTGAATGGGGAAGCACTGGTAGCAGATCACCACTGAACACCGCGCCCAGGACCGCGGCGGTAAGCAGAGGAACAGTGTCGCACAGCAGCCGCTGTTACAAATGCCAAACTTCAAAAGCCTCACTAACTGGCACCACATAATGTTGTTCACTTATATAAAAAGTAAAAAGTATAAATCTGAAGGTGTTGGCCCTTTACAGTGCGATGAGGGGGGAGTTGCAGTGAGCGATGAGGAGAAAGCAAAGCTATTAAATATTTTTTTTCTCCACTGTATTTACTGAGGAAAATAGACTGTCAGATCAAATGCAGAGTGTAAAAGCAAATTTCCCATTAAAAGTGCCCTGTCTGACGCAGGAAGAAGTTCAGCGGCATCTAAAAAAGATTAAAATAGACAAATCGCCAGAACCAGATGTCATAGACCAGGGATAGCCAACCGGCTCTCCAGCTGTTGTAAAACTACAACTCCCACCATGCCCTGCTGTAGGCTGATAGCTGTAGGCAGTCTTTGCATGCTGGGAGTTGTAGTTTTGCAACAGTTGGAAAGCCGCAGGTTGGCCATCCCTGTCATAGACAAACGCTTATTTCTGATATTTAAAGATGTTATCCAGACCCTATAATGTCCCCCCTTATACCCGGGCCCTTATACTGGTCATACTCACCCTGCTCCCCGGCGCCCGCGTCGCTTGTAATGCCGGCACGGCTGCCTCTCCATTTCCCGGAACAAAACATACGGCGACATGAGGGGGGCAGCCAATAGCAGGCCCCGACGGGAACGAGCCTCCCTTGCATTACCAGCAATTACCCTCATCCCCTTGTCACCGAATGTATCACAAGCAACGTGGGTGCCAGGGCCTGGGTATTTTGGGGGGCATTATAGGGGCTGGATAACCCCTTTAAGGACTTTATATTGATAGGGTGCGTTCCACAGGATTGGCGCTTAGCAAATTTGGTGCCAACATTCAAAAAGGGGTAAAAAAAATAGAGCCTGTAAACTATAACATCTGTAAACTTAACATCTGTCGTGGGTAAACTGTTTGAAGGTTCTCTAACAGATGCTATCTTGGAGGACCTCAATGGAAATAAGCGAATAATGGCATATCAGTATGGCTTCATGAGGAATCGGTCATGTCAAACTAATTTAATCAGTTTCTATGAGGAGGTAAGTTCTAGACTTTACCGGGATGAGTCATTGGATGTCATATATCTGGACTTCTTCAAAGAATTTGATATTGTACCACATAAAAGGTTAGTATATAAAATGAGGATGCTCGGACTGGGAGAAAATGTCTGTATGTGGGTAAGTAACTGGCTCAGTAATAGAAAACAGAGGGTGGTTATTAACGGTAGATACTCAGATTGAGTCACTGTCACTAGTGGAGTACCTCAGGGGTCAGTATTGGAGAGGTCACTGTCACTAGTGGAGTACCTCAGGGGTCAGAATTGGGCCATATTCTCTTCAATGATCTTGTAGAAGGCCTGCACAGTAAAATATCTATTTTTGCAGATGACACTAAACTGTGTAAAGTAATTAACACTGAAGAGGACAGTTTTCTGCTACAGAGGGATCTGGATAGATTGGAGGCTTGGGCAGAGAAATGCCACAGCTACATTTGTTTTGCTACATCTGGCCTAGTTACTGACTCCTGCACCATACGCCGACCATTGCATTCTACACATCCTGCCTTGCACCCATAAAAAACACTGGACATCACTGGCACCCCAGCTACCATCAGGCAAGGAGCCCCAACATCAGGATGTGCCCCGGGGATAAAAGGGTGCGCCCTCCTATCACTGTACAGCCCTGAGAACAACAATGTGGGAGCTACTATCATTCCCATCCTCTGCTCCGGCTCCTCACAAGCCGCTGCAGATTTATCAAAACTGGTGCATAGGAAAACTGTCTTGGTTGCCCATAGCAACCGATCAGATTCCACCTTTCATTTTTCTGAGCTCCTATGGAAAATGAAAGCTGGAATCTGATTGATAGCTATGGGCAGCTAGGCCATTTTCCTTTGCACAATTTCTGATAAATCTCACCCTATGTCTATTTTATTATCAGAGGATTTTTTAAAAAACTTTGTCCTTTTCTGTAACATGAAGAAGCTAACATTAGGTCCAAGCTGGAAACTCATCAGATTTCTTGAAGGAAGATATATTTCTGCATATCTCTTCCCGGAGACACCTGCAGAAGCAGCTTGAAGGAGGACATCACAAGAGGTGGTGGGAGCAGACGGAGGCACAATGTACAGTGAGAGCGACATATGGTAGTGGAGCAATTATAGTAGATTACATACCCACTCCTCATCCTAATCCCCTCTCTGATTGGCCGCCGAGCCCAACCTCGTTATAATTAAACGTGACAGTTCGCTTCTCAGTGCACATGAATACCTTGGATTAAATTAACCTGTTTAGGAAAAGCCAGAAGAAAGAATTCATGAAATTGTCCTACAATCCACGTTCCAGGAGAGGCCACGCAGACCATCGATGGAGGGAGGGGTTCTGTCTGTGCAGTTCACTATCATTTTAAACTTTGTATGGTCCGCTGTTCTCTCTATAATATATATAATAATATGTTTTTTAAAATAGATATTTAATCTTATTTTTTTTTGCAAATTTCATCAAGTTCTGGTATGTTTCTGCCTGAATGTCTAAATATGAACCCCCATAACAGTGACAGCAAGGGGACAGCTTATTACTTTTCCTGTAGTGCCCCCATGACTGTGACAGATTCAATGGCACATGATAGTGACAACCGCTGTGTCTTGTCTCATGTACCTCATTATTCCTATGTATATTGGTGTATAAATATGTGAATCTTCAGATACTGTCTTAAAAGATGCTTGAAGAAGAGGCCTGAGTAGTCTCAAAAAGCTTGCAATTAGCGAATTGAAGCATGGGAAGTGGAATTCAATCTGAAGTTTAGGAAAAATTCAATTCGCAACGGATCCGAATTTCCTTGCACTTAGTGGTAATGGATCATTTTTTTCCTAAAATGGCAGCCACCTGTGTTACAAAGTGAAAGTAAGAAGCCTAGGAACACAAGATCACCCATAATGCCGTGCAGACAGCCAATCAGCAGCTAGCTAGCCCCTGTGATGTCAAGACATGACAAGCGCTAGGGACAGTGTTGTTAAAAGCTTTTAATTGTGGACTATTGGATAGGGAGAGTGCAGGGACAGTGTAGGGAGATCGTAGGGAGAGTTTTTACACACTGTAGGGAGAGCATAAGGACACTGCAGGGACAGTAATCTGAAGCTGAAGGGATTCATAGGAGACAGCACAGTTTGAATCAATACTTATGTAGGGCACAAAGCTATCTAACTGAACAGTGTCCTCCTTCCGGTGAATAAGCTGTCTAATTTTACTGTTATTGGGGTGTCTACCTTGTTTAATAGATAAGCAATACTATTATGCCTTGATTCTAAAATTGGGTTGAATAAGCTGTCTAGTTCTACTGTTATTGGGGTGTCCACCTTGTTTAATAGATAAGCAATTCTATTATGCCTTGATTCTCAAATTAGGGTTAATAATCTGTCTAGTTTTACTGTTATTGGGTTGTTACTGGGGTATTGGGGTATTATTTACTGTTATTGTCCACCTTGTTTATCACATAAGAAATTCTATTATGCCTTTATTCTCAAATTGGGGTGAATACGCTGTCTACTTCTACTGTTATTGGGGTGTCCACATTGAAATTGAATAACTTATTTTACATATACAGTTAGTTTACACTACAGATTTCCAACAGTTTCCCAGGGATCTCCAAAGGAATGGGCAGTGGCAAAAATGTTGCCAGTGGTAGTGTTTTGACGACCAATCCCACTGTCCTGTAATGATTGACTTGGTCTTCAATATTATCTCAACTAACATCAGATACTCACAACCAGGAATCGTGGGTTCTTCTGACACAACACCTAGTTGGCATGGCCTAGGAACAAGCTGTGGGCCCTCACCTGTTCTAAACCTGCCTCTTTCGTTTGCTGCTCCTTCTGCCAGGCAAGTAATGTATGCTGTCGGCTGTGCTCTGCTTTTCAGCGAGGAAGATAGTATCGAGGACAGTCAGCAGCTACTGGTCAGCCCAGATTTGGAGGAGAAGTCCGCTGCTTCCTCCTGTAGACGTGAAAGTAGCAGCGATGACAGTAGCGTGGGAGAAGGTGTTGTGAGCGGTCGGTTACGCTGCCATGTGACTGGTGAGGGTGACATAAATGATGAGCAGACAGTAGTGGATGATGATATCGCCGATCGCACGTGTAAGTGGGGTAAAGAGGTGGATTCATCATCATCATCAGGGGGTGATGGTGGCTGTGAGACATGGGCAGGGTAGCAGCATGCAGCTAAGCCAGCAGGGTGCAAGCGTGGCCGTGAGCAAGCAGGGTAGCAGCAGTGTGAGACCAGAAGCCAAACCTGCCCGAGGTAGACCGTCAGCAACTCAGAAGCCAACCTGTCTGGAAACAACTAGCGGTGTGCTGCTTCATAGAGGCAGTGGCAGACAGGCAGTCAGCACGGAGTGGTGGGGATAAAATGTCATACTCGCTAGTGTGGGAATTTTTCATCAAGTCGCTTGAACACTTCAGTGTGGCAGTATGTAGGATCTATGGCTAAAAGGTGAAGCACGGCCAGGGTACCAATGTTGGAACCATGACCCTGCATCAACACACGGAGTGTCACCATAAAGTGGCCTGGGAAAACCATGGCGCTAATGTACTGCAGCCTGACGAATCTCCCAGTGGCCCACACCCCTTCTCCAGCAGTCAAGGCTCCACCACCTCAGCAGAAGGGAGCTGTATTTCCTTCCCATTGTCTACTGTCTTGATGCTCCTCCTCCTTCTCATCACGCGTTTCAATGGCAATTGATCACCGAGGCGATTACAAAGAAACAAGATTAACCTAAATCTTTTGCCAAATAAGAGACAAGGACGAGGAAAATCTCTCCTCATCAGGTAAACCAGAAGACCAGTTATCTTAGAGCAAAACAACTGCAGCCTCCAGCAGCACACACTTCATCCAGGAAGTAATATAAACCGCACAGAGCAGCAGTAAGGGAGGGAATATAAAGACAACCAATTAATCAAGATAACAGGCAGCTGAGGGAGAGAAAGGAACTGAGCAAAGTGAAACCAAAACAAAGAACGTCATACACAAGACAGGGAGGAACCTCTGACCGACCGTCTCCCAGAACCGGCGGTGACACCATTTTTGGGTTGTTCTACTGATGGATCAGAAGAAGGGAAAAATAAACAGTGACTTCAACACAAACTTACTGCTGACACCCTCCGCACTCTTGTTATCTATCAATCTATGTGGAAGCAGCAGACTGTGTAAAATGAGACAGCTCCCCCGGACGAAGGCACGCCGAAATGCGCGTCGGGGTAGCGCCATCCTGGTATAGCTTCATTCCCTAATGTGAGTATGTTTCCCACACTGTTGGATATATAATATGCAGCTGCAATTTTTGTGTCACTTGACTGTTGTTACGCAGCTGCACTTTCTGTGTCACTTGACTGCATTTTCAACATTGCTCTCTTCTTACATCATTTTATACTGATATGGTTGGCTGGACCGGGTTAACTCAATATACTCGTTTACGGTTAATTTTGCATATAATGTATACCAGGATGGTGTTTTTCCTGTCACCCTCTACCTTTTATGGTCTACACACATATATTTTTAATGTATTTATACAATAAAGTGACTTATATATTTTTGGACTTTTTGGCTCCAGTATCGTTAGTTTTTGTGTTTTTCCCAATAAGGAGCTTGTCTGTTATATTACTAAAGGATTGATGTCCCATAGCAGTCACGATATTATATCGTTGTATATTGCACTTGCATTTATTGATTCGGGGGACTTGTTTCCCTGTTTTGACTTGGGGATATCTCTCCTTTGTGGTCTCTTTTTCTTTTTTGGCTAACAGAACAGGCTCTCTATCAATCTTTGTGGAAGCAGCAGATGGTGTAAAATGAGACAGCTCTTTCCCACTTTAGTAGAATCAGTGGCTAACAGAACAGGTTATCTATCAATCATTGTGGACACCCCACAAACAGTGAAATGAGACAGCTCTTTTCTACTTTAGTAAAATCCGTGGCTAAGAGAACAGGTTAACTAGCAATATGTGTGGAAACAGCAGACAATGTAAAATGACACATCTCTTTTAATCTATAGTAGAATTTTGAGCCACTGCACGGTTAAGTACATTATACCTGATGCTAACATTGACCTGTAAGGCTGAGTTCACACTTCAATCATTTGGTCAGTTAATTCCAGCAGTTACTGTATGGTAAACCAAAATCAGGAGCCAATCCTATTCTCAGATAAAGTATCATAAAAAAGATCTGCACCTGTTTTGTGTTTTTGACTCATAACTGACCAAATAAGTAAAGTGCGAACTGAGCCTTATAGTGATGCACAGTCATACTACAGCTAACAGAAGTGATTCAAAAGTATGTGTTTGCACTGCCTAAGGCCTCTTTCACACTAGCGTTTTAGCTTTCCGTCCTAGAGATCCGTCCTCGGGTCTCTAGGACGGAAAGCTACTGATCAGGATTATCCCTATGCATCCTGAATGGAGAGAAATCCGTTCAGGATGCATCAGGATGTCTTCCGTTCAGTATGTCAACGTTTTTTGGACGTTGACAAAAGCGCAGCATGCTGTGACGTCATTCAGGAGCGCCCCGGGAGCCGCACGGAATGTAAGTATGCCGCTCCCCCGCTCCCCACTGCTACTATGGCAACCAGGACGCTAGTAGCTCCGTAAAGGGGGGCTCCAGGTGACAGGAGATGAACGCTTCCACTGTGGAAGCGATCATCTCCATAGTGATCTGTATCGCCGTCCTCTCTCTCCCCCCAAATCACTCCAGTGTGCAGGGGGGAGAGAGAGCCTGCACATGATTTTGGGGGGGGAGAGAGCCTGCACATGATTTGGGGGAGAGAGCCTGCACATGATTTGGGGGGAGGGGGGAAGCCTGGACCCTGCACATGATTTGGGGGAGGGGTTAATGTAGCCTGCACATGATTGGGGAGGGGGTTAATGGAGCCTGCATATGATTGGGGGGTTAATGGAGCCTGCACATGATTTGGGGGGGTTAATGGAGCCTGCACATGATTTGGGGGGGAGGGGGGGTTAATGGAGCCTGTACATGATTTGGGGGGGGAGAGGGGGGGTTAATGGCCCTCACCTGTGGGGAGATTGGTGTACTTATAACAATTTTATAGACAAATGATACTATTTACAGTCGCGCGGGGGGCACAAAATGTTTTCTTCTTCCTAGGGGGGGCATGACAGAAAATAATTGAGAAGCACTGCACTAAAGAGTCATTGGGACACAGGTCTTGCAGGAGAACACAGTGTTGTTTTTTCTTTTACTAAAGCCTGCTGTATGATTTTCATTTGGTTTAGTGAGTGGTTAGCTGGTGGCCTGCACAACAATGCGCATGTCCATATACTGTATGACACCTGTCTGTCGCAGTATAACTGTTTCACTACCAGAAAGGACTAGCTATGCATGTTGCTGCAGTGCACAGTGATATACATTGAGATATAGCTGATTTAACGTGCTTCATGACAAATTAATTTCAGTTAGCCATTAAAAAGTATAAACCATTGAGTAATCTCATCTTTTTTCTAGCATGGTAAAAATATATTTTTTACTTTAATGAAAACCAGTTACCCCAAAACTGTGATACTTACAGTGCTTCTATAACAGTGACAGCCACAGTGCCCTCATAACAGTGATAGCTATAGTGTGTCACAGACAAAGACAACATTCCCTCATAACAGTGAGAGCGAAAGTGCCTGCAGCGGACCACTGGGGAATGCATGGAAGATGGGAGTAAAGGTTATGGCTCTAAGAGTGGTGGTAGTACTCACAGATCACGATAGCAATCTCCACTCTTGCACTCCATGGGCCATGTAGTGACTGGAGAGCACACCTTTTTTCCCCTTGCGGAACACCCGGTGGTATTGGTGCTACTGCCTGGTGTTGATTGGGGTGCTCTTGACGTTAGATCAGGGCTTGACAATTTTGCTTGGAATCTAGGAGCCAGCTAAAAAAGTTAGGAGTCAGACGGAGCCGCGTCATAAAGCCCCCAGTAGATGCCCCCATAGTGCTTCCCCCACTTCTCTATAGAGCCAACCAATGATGCATGCCAGTACATAGGGCCCCCATAGTGGTCCTTCCCCTCTTCTCCATAGTGCCCCCATAATGTGCGAGTATACAGGGCCCCCCATAATGTGCCAGTATATAGGGCCCCCATAGTGCTTCCCCTCTTCAATTGGTTATATGACACGTCAGGCGCTGCCAGCATCCAAGTATTCGCCCCTGGAGGCCGCCATGACATGTGGAAACCCTTACAAGGATTACAGGGTCCGGAGGGGAGGGCAGAGGGGTTTGGAGGAGAGGGCAGAGGGGTCCGGAGGAGAGGGCAGAGGGGTCCGGAGGGCATAAACACAGCGGGCAACATGTCACTTTACTGAGCACTACAACCCCCAGCTGGCGCTCAGCCTCTGCAGTCCCCACATCACTACAACTCCCACCTTGGGCTCAGTCTCTGTATCACTACAACCCCCAGCTGGGGCTCAGCCTCTGCAGTCCCCACATCACTACAACCCCCAACTGGGACTCATCCTCTGCAGTCCCCGAATCACTACAACCCCCAGCTCTTTCCCCCTCTTGTCATTCTCTTTCCCCCTCTTGTCATTCACTTTCCCCCTCTTGTCATTCCCCCCCCCTCTTGTCATTCTCTTTCCCCCCCCCATGTCATTCTCTTTCCCCCCCATGTCATTCTCTCCCCCCCATGTCATTCTCTTTCTCCCTCTTGTCATTCTCTTCCCCCCTCTTGTCATTCCCCCCCCCTTGTCATTCCCCCCTGTCATTCTCTCCCCCCTTGTCATTCTCTTTCCCTCTCTTGTCACCCCCCCCCCATGTCATTCTCTTTCCCCCTCTTCTCATTCTCTTTCCCCCTCTTGTCATTCTCGCCCCCCCTTGTCATTCTCTTTCCCCCCATGTCATTCTCTTCCCCCCCATGTCATTCTCTTCCCCCCCATGTCATTCTCTTTCTCCCTCTTGTCATTCTCTTCCCCCCTGTCATTCTCCCCCCCCCCTTGTCATTCTCTTTCCTTCTCTTGTCATTCCCCTCCATGTCATTCTCTCCACCCCCCTTGTCATTCTCTTTCCCCTCTTGACATTCTCTTTCCCCTCTTGTCATTCTCTTTCCCCTCTTATTCTCTTTCCCCCCCCCCCTCCCTCCCCTCCCTCTAGTGTAGCGTGGCCGAACTCTGTATGATCCACGGGTACAGGCGCTTTTGTTTCCTGTACCCGGGCGGACAGACAGGAAGCGCACACTGTGTGAGCACTTCCTGTCAGTCCGGCCGGGTACAGGAGACAGATATTCCCTGTACCCGCGGACCATACAGGGCTTGGCCTCGCTACAATGAGGGAGTGACAGGAGGGAGCGCTGAGCGCTTCCCTCCTGTCAGTCCCTCTCTTCATGCTGCGCCCGGGCGGTGCGCCCTCATGGACGTGCCAGTCTGAGCAGTGCTGCAGCCGCCTGAGGCTCTATATAGAGCGCTCAGGCAGCTGCAGCATAAAGGGCGCCGGCGCTCCAAGTCCGCCTATAAGACGCGCCGGCCCTGCACCCTGGCACCTTAGAAAACGGGCTGACAAATACCCAGGATTTGTCGAGCCCTGCGATAGATGACTTGTTGGGTGCAAGGCAAGACTGGTGAACAATGATAACAATGACCAGACCATTGCTTGCAATAAATAAAGTCCCTTCTTATCAAGTTAATGATAGTGATTGTAGTACAAATAGCAGCAAAAGGCACAGTACCACAATATATCACAGTGCAATATTCTCTCAATAGCAGCGTATGGACAGCAACAATGATGGTGGTCATGGTACTCCCTCTCTCTAAAGATACTTTGCAGTCTCCCAGCAGAACCACAGGCATAAAATAAGGGTCTTGTGAAGTTCTTCTGCAATTCCTAGACTTAGGGGTGCAGAACTAAGATACTAGTGCCCAATCCATGTCAAAGTATGAGGGATACTTAATGTTCCCTTCAACAGCAGTAAAGCCTTTTTGCCATAAATGAGCACAATACCTTACTGTCTGAGTCCAATGCACAGCCTTGTGAATGGCTGGACTGCCCATCTGGAAGTTCTGGCAAATGCCAAATGCTCCAGTGCCAGAGCTACTATAAGGTGACACTATAACTAATTAGGGCACTGCAGGGAGACATTATAAGTACTGGGCAGTACAGGAAGGCATGATAACTACTGGAGACACTACATAGGGGCCTTATTACTACTGGGGACTCTACAGGGTGGTTTATGATGGGGCGTTATTACTATTGGGAGTATTTTAGAGGTCCTTATTACTACTAGGGCACTTTATGGGGCCTTATTACTACAGGGGGGATTTTAGGGGGCCTTATTACTGCTGGGGACACATTGGGGAGCTTTATCACTACTGAGGGCACTATGGAGCATTATTAATACTACTACTACTACTGTGGGTGGCATTATTATTATTATTGAGCACAATATAAAGGGAACTAGTACTGACAGGGGCAGTCTCCGGGAACTGTATCACTGTAGGGGGCACTATTAGTTTTGAGGGCACTCTGGGAGAGAATAATAATTGGATGGAACTTTTGAGAGCACTATTACTATGGGGGAATATCTGTAAGATACTGTTATTTCTTCAGTATAGTATTTGGGGGACCTGAGGAGCACAGCAGGCAAAGTATTTGGGGTAGCAGCAGGATAACACTGTTGGGGCACTGGAAGTGGAGTACTGCATGCACCTATAACAATAATAGTTACAATCATTAAATCCCCATAAAACCGATAGCCACTGACAGTAAAATGACCCCAAACAAAGAGCCCCACAACACGAATAGTCACAGGACCTCAAAACAGTGTCAGCCACAGTGCCCACATAACAGTGACCACATCTTGCCATGCTGGGACAGAAATGTAATGCTGCTGTCCTAAATTTAGAGAGCGGTGGCATGTAGGCCAATGGAGAGCTGTCACGGATGTTCCCGTGACAGGTGCCAGGAGATCAGCGAGACTGGCAATACGTGGCTTGATCTGACAGGTTCCTTGATGATCAATTCTTGTCTGTATTGTTTCTGGTAATAGGCCAAACCTCTTGCCTCAGGTGTTGCTTATGTGGTCATTTAACCTTCCCTATTTATTCTGGCTTCTCCACCATGCTCTGCGGTTTATAGCTTCAGTCTTGTTGTGGATTGCTAGTGTTTGGATCTTGACGGAGTACCTGTGCTTCCATAGCCATTTGAAGTTAAGTGTCTTCTTCCCCTTTTGTTTATTGTTTGGGTTTTCTTGTGTTGCTCTTTTCCCTGTTATTTGTGTTTAGGCCTGAGGGAGACTCCTGTTCGTCCTACCGTTTGGAGGAACAGGTGGTCTCTTGTCCTGACATTAGTACCAGTGTCCTACAGGGTGAGGTAGGACTTTAGGTTCCTGTGTATGAACTCACCTACCTCTTGGTCAGTTCATACTTGCAGTCAGTCAGGACTTTGATTAGGGTTTCTCTAGGAGGTGACCTGCTCCTTTTCCTAGTTTCCAGACCTTTTCCCCTCACCCCTTTCCCTCCTACGTTTGGTGTGGGTTTCCCTCCCATCCCGAAGCGTGACAAGAGCTTGTATCAACAGATGGTAATGGAGCCAACTTGAGCTGCATCCATCTACACTGCATGGTTGCAGTTACAACCGGTGGGCTGCTACTAACATTGGCACCCATCTTATATGCGATGGTGCATCTGAGGCTACAGCCTATAGAGCCTTCTAGGATAGTTAGGGTTGCTCTCAAGGACAGATGGGATTGTACCAGAGAACAGCCATCTACTCTAGAAATTGATGATGGAGGAGGATTTTGCTGACTGGATAACAGAAAACACAGTTCTCCAGTCTGTCATCACAGCCTTGCTCTATTATCTGATAAAAACTTGCTACATTCCTAGTATCAGTCTATTTTAAAAATCTATCGCTCTGCAGAGAATACATTATATTCTATTTATGCAATTGGGAAATAATAAATACATTGTATCCTGGGGCAGAATTTATCATTTACTTACTAAGATTCTGAGCGAACAACACCCTCGTTTATTCCTTTACTAGCACCATGACCCATGCTTCTCTGAGGAACTATGAGTCCCAGCATATACATTAATTCTACACTTGTGTCCTTAATCAAAATCACAAGTAGGTGTTAAACTATGTTGACTTCAAGAATTCTAAATACACCTCTGGGTGTGACTAGGTTAGTTAATAAACTATGTGGAGCCTGGTGTAAATCTTAAAGAGCCTCTGTCAACATGATCAACCCTATTAAAACAGTACTTTTCCTTTATTTACTCTGTATGTCAAACAGCTGCAGATATATCTGTATTTTTACTCATATACAAATGAGTACGTTGGAACACCTGGGGATGTGGCTGAATCCTTGGAACACTGATTTTTGTAACACCCCTGTGCTCTGCACATTCCTCCTCCCTTTGATTGACCGGGCTAGACATCAGTATGCTGAAGTCACAGCTGTGTCCTAGCATGTACATATCATATACGCTACTTTCTCTAGCCTTACCATATTGAGAAATGTGGATTTCTAGGTTTAGAAAGATAATACATATTACTGCTTTATTCATAGGCACAATATAAGACTATATAGAAATCATTAATATTAGCTTTCTAAGGATAGAAAAATCACAATTCTTACTTTGATAAGGCTATAGCCTAGGGTTAAGTAGTCAGCCTCGTATGATCCCAAGTTTGAATCTTGGGAGAGATTTTGAGAGAATAAGAGATTCAGAATTTTTTTTCTCTCTTATGTAACTCATAATAAAAGGCTATAGACTTGTGTCTTTTTAAGAAAGCTAATACATATTACTGGTTTCTTTATAATCATATATTGTGCCCGTGAATAATCTAGCAATATGTATTAGCTTTTTATTTCTAATTTAATCTAATTTCTCAATATGACAAGACTATAGCCTTTTATTATAGGTTGAATGAGGGAGAAAAAATCTATAGCCTTATTTCATTAAAAATTGTGGTTTTCTATACTTAGAAAGCTAAGAAAAACTGGTGTCTTTATGATTATATATTGTGCCTGTGAATAAACCAGTACTATGTATTAGCTTTATAAGCATGGAAAACCACTATGGTAAGTAGTGTGTATCATATGTACAAGCTAGGACACAGATGTACCTTCAGCATACTGATGTCTAGCCCTGTCAATCAACGAGAGAGGGGAGTGTGAGGTGCAGCGTACTCAAGTTAGGGTTAATGGTGTTCTTGGGTGAGGTAGTGCAATGGTGACCACTAACCTGAGACAGGCTGACTCTCTGGCAGGTAGTTGTAGATAGAGTTCGTGACGCCAGTGCCAATTAACGGTGGCACACCGTTTGCTGATAGTAGGAATAAATGAGGAACCGCGTTATGATAAAACAGAACTTGAACTTTACTAGAGTCTTTGATGGTAATCATGCACATAAATGGATGGAAGCGCAGTTCCTTAATACGTAGCAGTGCAGAGTAATTTCAGATGAATAGATCACAGATGAATATAGATTGCAACTCCTCTTAGAACAAGCAGGCCTAAATCTGCATAGGGATTAGACTCTCCACTATTTTCTCAGGTTCTATGTAGATACAGGTGACTTCAATTCTTCTGACCTGTCTACTCCTGGGTTACTTTATCATCCAAGGCCCAAATACCTCGTAGACGGCTTCTATCCTTGGTTCTTTACACTTGGAGGATTTCCCTTGCTACCTGCTGAGGACATTGCAGGAGACCCACACAGACTACTCTGTCTGCACACACTTCACAGACTCCACTGTCTGCACTGAACTAACTCTACTCTGCCTGGGCCTACCTATATATAGTGGGGCGTACTATCTCCCTCTAGTGGCTGTAGTAGACACTACCCCTGCAGGCCTGTACAAGGAAATAAATTAAAGGTACATACACATAATAAACCTTTGCAGTGTCGGGTATTAACACCCGTATGCTGCATACCCCCTTGCTTTGAAATGAGTACGGCCTCGTACGCTAGTGGGGTGTCCCTTTTACACAACAATAGGCATAAAGATACACAGTCAACAATATAAAACATGAATAAGACATAGCATAAACGGAAGGGAAACAGGGCGACGTTCTCTTCTTATCAGGAAACCATATGGAACAGGGGCGCTGACCTGGCACAGCGGATGTTAGGGAACCAGGATAGTCCATGACAATGAAAAAGTCCATAATAAAATAGAATCAAACGGAATGCAATATAATAGTGCATGGAGGCTCGCACTAGGGAGTCCATTCTGAGCACAAAGTTTACTTAACTGATAACTACACAGGAGTTTCCAGGGCGACGCCACCAGCATAGTCAAAGTCTCCCAAACGGGCTGGCGGGCGCCCTTGGTTACCCGGGTGGATCTCCTTAGAATGGGAGTCTCTTCCTCCCATGGCAACGGGATTGGAGGAAGAACAGAAGGAGCAGAAGGAGCAGGAGGGTCTCCCTCAGTGGGACCCTCGTCACTGGTACCCTGATTTGGCTCCTCTGGAGATGAAAGGCCGGTGGGTGCTGGTGCAGGAACCAACAAGTTTAACCAGGGTGTGAGGAACCAATGGAGTGGTTCAGCATCATTTAATAGATCTGCCACAGCCTGCATGGGCTCCACAGGCTGAGCAGAAAGTCCTGGCACAGGAGACTGGGGTCCGGAGTCTCCAGCAATGGGCCCTTTGTCATGCAGAGTTTTAGGCGGTTTCTGTGAACAATTTGGGAACCCTTACCCTCTCTGGTGATCTCATAGGTATGGGTTCCAACATTGGGGATGGCAGATACAACATAGGAGTCCGCTCCCATTTGCTGTCCAACTTACTGGTGCGGTGGTTATTTTTAACCATACAACATCCCCACGGCAAGAGGCTCTGCATGGGCTGCCAGATCATAGTCTCTTTGTTGCCGTTCCCGGGCACTTTCCATCCGCTCCTGGACAATCTCTTTAGCATTTAACAGGCGCCTTTGGTGTTCAATTACCCAGTCAGTTTTAGGCAGGGGATTTATGGTGTCAGGCACTTGTACATCCAGGGAATGATCCGCAGGCAATTTACCCTGACGCCCAAACATCAGGTAAAAGGGAGTGTACCCGGTGGAACAATGAATGGTATTGTTGTAGGTATACATGAGCTGTGGTAGCAGGTTAGGCCAATCTCCTCTGGTCTCAGGAGGCACGGCTCTCAGCATTTCGATCAAGGTCTGATTCATCTATTCACAGAGTCCATTACCTTGTGGATGATAGGCCGTGGTCCGGACCTTGTGGCAGTTGTGTAATCGGCACAGCTCCTGGAACAGATGAGACTCAAAGGCGGGTCCCTGGTCGGTGAGGATCTTTTCTGGACAACCGTAGGGCAGGAGGAAGTGTTTCCAGAACAACTCAGCTGTCGTCTTGGCTGTCAGGTCGTTCACAGGCACTGCTACGACAAACTTGGTGAAGTGATCAATAATAGTCATAGCATAGGTATACCCTGAGCGACTGGGCTTTAACTTTACGTGATCAATAGCAACAAGTTCAAGAGGGGCGGTACTTACAATAGGATGCAGCGGTGCTCTCTGATCATGGTGTTCACCTCTCTTCAGGGCACAGGCTGTACATTCCCGACACCACCTCTCAATGTCCTCTCTCATTCCGACCCAATAGAACCGCCTACGGACAGTGGCCTCAGTCTTTTGAACCCCAAAATGTCCAGACCTGTCATGATACATTTCCAAAACCATACCTGCATCTCGACGTGGGATGAGGATCTGGTGCACTCTGTCATTTGATACAGGATCCAGGCTTCTTCGCAGCAATAGGCCTTTTGAAGGAAAAGTTGTTGACACTGCCTCCACAATTTGGTTAGTTCTGGGTCTGCGGTCTTTCGTCGAATTCTTTCAGGGGCTCTGCCACTGGTGAGGAAGTCCAGCAGTTCACCGAGAACTCTACTCTCTGATTGCAACTTAATCCACTTTTCCTCTCTGGGTTCAGGCTTGTTAGAGGATGGAAGATCAGTGGCTCTGTTATTGGCAGCTTGAGCCTGGTCCTGTTGAGCAAACCTGTTATAAAATGCTGGCATTTCTACATCTTCCCAGGCATCCCGCATGTCATCAGGTGCTATTTCAGTGGGGAGCCTTGACAGGGCATCAGCATTATCATTTGAACGGCCAGCCCTGTACTTTACAGTGAAATCGTAATTAGCAAGGCGGGAGGCCCATCTCTGTTCTAAGGCCCCCAGTTTAGCAGTATTCAGGTGAGCTAGAGGGTTATTATCAGTGAATGCAATAAATGGAGTAGCAGCCAGATAATCCTTGAACTTTTCTGTTACCGCCCACACTAAGGCCAGAAACTCCAATTTGAAAGAGCTGTAGTTCTGATCATTCTTTTCAGCTCCCTTTAAGGACTGGCTGGCGTAAGCTATCACTCTCTCTTTTCCCTCTTGCACCTGAGCCAGCACTGCTCCCAGGCCTTTCTTACTGGCATCTGTGTAAAGGTGAAATGGCTTTCTGTAGTCTGGGTACCCCAGCACTGGAGGCTCAGTCAACTTTTTTTTTAACAATTGGAATGCAATCTCCCTCTCTTCATTCCATTCAATGGGGACAGGAGTCCTTGGGCTCTTTTTTGGTTGCCCCCTCAGGAGTTCCTGGATTGGATCCGCTATTTGAGCAAAGTGGGGGATAAAGCGCCGGTAATAGCCAGCAAAGCTAAGGAAACTCCTCACCTCTTTTACGGTGGTAGGGACTGGCCAATTTCGGACAGCAGCCAACTTATCAGGATCAGGCTGGACCCCCTCTCCGCTTACAACATGTCCCAGGTATTTTACAGCAGGTTTAAGCAGGTGGCATTTGGACGGTTTAATTTTGAGGCCGTATTTAATAAGGATTTCAAACACCTCAGCTAAGTGCTTTAAATGGTCCTCATACGTTTTAGAATAGATGATAACGTCATCCAGATACAACAGCACCGTCTCAAAGTTCTTATGGCCTAAACACCGCTCCATTAGCCTTTGGAAAGTCCCGGGGCATTGCACAGTCCGAAAGGCATACAGTTAAATTCGAACAGGCCCATAGGAGTGGTAAAAGCAGTCTTTTCTCTATCCTCAGGGGCCATGGGCACTTGCCAGTACCCGCTGGTTAAGTCTAATGTGGAGAAATAGGCTGAGGAGCCTAGAGCGGTTAGAGACTCCTCAATACGTGGCAATGGATAGGCATCTTTGTGAGTTATCTGATTTATCTTTCTATAATCTACACAAAAACGGATGCCGCCATCTTTCTTTTTTACTAGAACCAGGGGTGCAGCCCAGGGACTACGGCTGTCCCGGATTATGTTTGAGTCTTTCATTTCCTGGATCATCTCCTTAACAGTTTGGTATGAAGTAGGTGGTATGGGTCTATACCTCTCTTTGATGGGAGGATGAGAGCCAGTGGGTATGGTGTGCTGAATGACACTGACCTCTCCATAGTCCGTTGCATGTTTACTGAAGGCCTGATGGTGTTTCTTTACCAGATTCAGAATTCCCTCTAGTTGATGTTGGGGGGTATCTTCGTCCCCGACATGGAGTTCCTCCCACCAGGGCACTTGTGAGTCGCTCACAGGAAGATGTCCTTGGGCTGCAGCTGGCGGCTTCTCGGTGATAGGCAGGCGGATGACATCCTGGAAGAATACCTGGGAAAGCTGGGCAACAGGGCAGTGCTTAGTAAGCGCAACAGGCTGATCACTGAGGTTAATCAGACGGACAGGTACTTTACCTTGGGAGACGGTCACCAGGCACTTGGCAGCTCTCACATAAGGATAGTTCTCCATCTGGATAGGCTCCACCAGGGCTGAATAGTCTTGGCCCTGGACTCCAAGAACGGCACGACACCACAGGAGGGTTTGAGAGTTTGGCGGCAGAGTCACCGGCCTATTATCACGGATCCTGGCGGTACAGATCTCCCCTTTCTCATTAGCAAACCTCTGCTGAGCACACAGTACACTGATAGTCTTTTGGATGGCTCTCTTGGATGCAGAGGGGGCAGTAGGCAGAGTCTGGTGCAGCGCTTCAAGCACCTCAGGGTAACAGTTTTTAAAGACATTGGTCCCTACAATTACAGGATGACCCCCTCTATCTGCTGCATGTACCACGATCACTCCTTGTTGAGGCAAAGTAGCTTCTCCCACTTGGAGAGTGGGCTCCCAGTATCCATGGACTTTCACTGGCTTGCCATTACTTGCGATGATCTCCAGCCAGGACTCAGGTGGCTGGGTTAGTAGGCTGGAGTCCCAGTATTTTTCAAAGGTGGGCTGCTGAATAGTGGTGACTTGAGACCCAGTGTCCAACAAAGCTTCAAAGGGATCCCATTGATCTTGACACTTATTTTAGGACGGGACCCTACATACCGGGGCATCCAGCTTGGGTCTTTTGGACCTATTGTTCTACCTCCCGAGGGCGGTCCTCAGCCTCGAGGGTGGCCCGTTTAACTGCCAGCATGTAGATTCTGTGTGGCCCAACTTTTTGCAATAATTACAGACAGGCCGCTTGCGGTTCTTAAACCGGTCACTTATACTTCTCCCAGGATCTCTGGGGTGAAACTCCTGATAGGCAGGAGGAAACGGTTTTGGAGGTAGAAGCAATTTCTCTTCTAACATCACTGGTTTTTCCCACTCCTCTAATTTCCTGCACACTTTTTCCAGGCTTTTAGTGAGATGATTAACCTGTTCCACTAACATAGCAACAGTATCGGAGGTTGGAGCCTGAGCTGCTTGGCTGGCCTCGAACTGGTTAATAGTAGACAACGTAGGTTTACAAGCTAGGGGCTCAGATGGGGCCACTGGTTCTGCAGGCAGGGTTTGACCCAAAATACTAATGGCCAGTTCCTTAAAGTCCAGAAAGGTACTGCTAGGATGTTGGGCAGATAACATTTTCAATTGGGCTTTTAACTGTTCGTTGTATATCCCTGCAATGAACTGTTCCCTCAGGGTCTGGTCTTGGGTATCAGCCTCCCTGGGATCTATCTGAACAACAGCCCCCAAAGCTTCCTGGAGAGATAGAGCAAAATCACGGAGCGACTCACCAGGTTTCTGTTTCTTCCCAAAGAAGCGCATCTTTACTTCGGACGCTGTCCGTGCTTCAAAAGTGGTTCTGAGGCGGCTAAAAATTTGGTCCATGGTGCTCCTCTCAGAGTTAGGCCAGGACATGACTTCTCTGCGGGCTGCCCCTTCTAGCTGGGCTAACAGTATCTCCATCTGCTGTTCTGCATTAACAGGGTATAGTTTGAACAACGCCACCATTTTGTCCTTAAAGTCTTTTAAAGTATGAGGCTCTCCTGTATAGCGGGGGAACCATGGGGCCCCAAAATAATATGGCATCGTCAGCGGCATCAGGCTGGTGGCAGTAGTTCCGCCTGTGGCCACAGGCTCCCTGGGGGCAGGCTGCTCGTTTACTTCTGGATCCGACATGGTGGCGCCGCTTGAAAACGTATTGAGTCGACTGGGGGTGTTGTTAGGAGCAACAGTCTGGCCGGTGCGGTCCCTTTAAGAATGACTCTGGGGCGCGCGTTTTCTGTAGTGTACCCCCTATATATTCCCGGCTCTCTCAGTCCTCCTATAGTACTTTTATGCCCTCCGGTGTATTCTTACCGGGTCCGCCGGCGATGGAGTATCAGTCCGGCACCCGCCGGGTTCAACAGGCCAAATCCCGCGAGATCTCGGGCGCCGCGCCCGCGCGATGGCGTGCAGGGTTCAAAGGCCGGGCGCGGCGGTGCGTACAGGCGACGTCCTTCCACTGATCACAGGCAAGTGGGCGGGCGAAGCTTCCCGCTCTTCAGGGGTGGCACCCTGTACACTCCTCTAATGGTGCAGCAAATTTCAGTCCATGAGGTGGGCGGCCATCTTGGGTGCCATTCACCGACAGCAAGCAGGATGGTAAAGAGTTCACAAAAATCACTTTCAAGTACACAGTTCTTTTCCTTATGGTGGCACAACACTGCACATCGCCTACGGTCCACTTTAGGCAAACTTTTCTGGCCCCACAATGCAAATAAAGTCCCAAAAGTCACTCTGGTCACAGGGCAAACTGGATAAGGCACAAAGTTCACGCTTTTTGCACTAACAAGCGTGCGAATCCTGTTTGTGACGCCAAAAGAGAGGTGCAGCGTACTCAAGTTAGGGTTAATAGTGTTCTTGGGTGAGGTAGTGCAATGGTGACCACTAACCTGAGACAGGCTGACTCTCTGGCAGGTAGTTGTAGATAGAGTTTGTGACGCCAGTGCCAATTAACGGTGGCACACCGTTTGCTGATAGTAGGAATAAATGAGGAACCGCGTTATGATAAAACAGAACTTGAACTTTACTAGAGTCTTTGATGGTAATCATGCACATCAATGGATGGAAGCGCAGTTCCTTAATACATAGCAGTGCAGAGTAGTTTCAGATGAATAGATCACAGATGAATATAGATTGCAACTCCTCTTAGATCAAGCAGGCCTAAATCTGCATAGGGATTAGACTCTCCACTATTTCCTCAGGTTCTATGTAGATACAGGTGACTTCAATTCTTCTGACCTGTCTACTCCTGGGTTACTTTATCATCCAAGGCCCAAATACCTCTTAGACGGCTTCTATCCTTGGTTCTTTACACTTGGAGGATTTCCCTTGCTACCAGCTGAGGACATTGCAGGAGACCCACACAGACTACTCTGTCTGCACACACTTCACAGACTCCACTGTCTGCACTGAACTAACTCTACTCTGCCTGGGCCTACCTATATATAGTGGGGCGTACTATCTCCCTCTAGTGGCTGTAGTAGACACTACCCCTGCAGGCCTGTACAAGGAAATAAATTAAAGGTACAGACACATAATAAACCTTTGCAGTGTCGGGTATTAACACCCGTATGCTGTATGTAGAGCACAGGGGTGTTACAAAAGCAGTGCTTCCAGGATTCAGCCCGCCCCCTGGTGTATGAATAAAAATGCAGATATCTCTGCAGCTGTTTAACATACAGGATACATACAAAAGTAAGCTGTTATTTTAATCAGCATGATCAACCCTAGTATGCCTTATTTAATATTGTTGATCAGTGCTGACAGTGTATCATCTGCTGAATCTTCCAAGAATGGCGGGTTCGGCTGACATTCTAATGTGTGTGAGGAGCCCCCTGACTCTCCCCCAACAGATCATATCAGGTGAGACAAGGATCGGGCAAAATGAATATTTCAGCACTGGAGGTGAGTGGAGTAAGACAAGGCACAGCCAACCATTAAAGAGGACATGTCACCTCTCCTGTTTTAGTAGCTATTGCGTCCCCTATATAACAACAATTCTGGAGTGTCTATTCTTATGACTCTATGATGTGCCATTCCTTTATTATTCCTGCTGGAGGTTATAAATTAATTACTAGCAGTTTGCAATAAAGGTCTAGTTGGGGGGGGGGGGGGGTCTCTGCACAGTCTGACACTGGCAGCACTGATTGGTTAGTTTCTGACTGTGCAGGGACACACTGCCAGCTGGTAACACTCATCTGGTCCTTCGTTGCAACCTGCTAGTTATTCATTGATAACTTCTAGCAGGAATAATAAATGAACGGCACATCATAAAGTCATAAGAATATATGCTTCAGAATTGTTATCACATGGGGTGTTGCTAAAACAGACATGTCAAGAGAGGTGTCAGCTCATCTTTAAGCTACAATATATTTTGTGTGAAATTAACCTTAGACAATGCCGAAAAAACAAGGGTCCTTGAGGTATGGCATGCATGAATGAAGTTGTAACTTCAGTGACTTGACTTTTCTTTCTTACTGTTGTCTCGCCAGTGAAATCCCAGCTTTGATATGTAAGAACTATCATTACTGGGTCTCAGGGGTGCCACTCGTTATGAAAGTGCGTGAACCTGGCAGCCTTTGGTTCTCTGTGTTCCCTCCACGGTCCCTTCCTTGGGTCTCGTCTCAGACTTATGCCTCCCATTGCTGGATCTTCAGGGAAAACCCTTCAGACAGTATGGGAACTCAGCTCAAAGTCTCAGATCCAATTATAACTGTATTCTAAATCCAGTCTCATACGTCACACAGGCAAAGAGCTCAGTGCAGCGAGGAAATATTCCCCTGCATCTTCTATATGTCCCCTGTAGCTACTTATTACTGAATGGAAATATAATTACTAGGCCGGGCTATGGCTACAGTGAGCAATGGGAAGCTCACACATCTCACCACATGATGAGGTAGGAATTAGAGGAGCATTAATAAGGATTAGCACACAGGATAGGCTGCGCCCTGTGCAGCAGCATGCAGCATGTTACAGGTACTTCGCTAGCTCTGGCAGGGAGGGTAAAAGGTTACAGCTTAGAGATAGCCGATGGTGGCCATACACACTTGATATCTGTTGACTAAAAGCTACTTTGGCCAACGACTAGTCCTCCTGATTCCCTCATAAGCATGCACGTTTAGCTTAGCCAAGCAATATATGTTTTTAAAGGCAAGGGAAGAGAATGCCACCACCAGCTTACACTGGTGTTTTGTGGGTGAAGGTTTGTACAGTAAAACCTTCACCCCCCCCCCCCCGCCCACCCATCTGTTCTATGAGCCCAGCTACGGTACCTGTAGCTAAAAATGAGCACAAGTGTATGTACACAGTGACTCCACCAGCAGAATAGTTTTGCAGATCTGGAGTATAATGCAGGATATAATACAGGATCAGTAAAGCATAAGTAATTTATGCACACAGTGACTCGACCAGCAGAACAGTGAGTGCAGCTCTGCGGTATAATACAGGATAACACTAAGGATCAGTACATGATAAGTAATGTATCTACACAGTGACTCCTCCAGCAGAATACTGAGTGCAGCTCTGAAATATAATATAGAATATAACTCATGATCAGTACAGGATAAGCAATGTAATGTATTTGTACACAATGAATCCACCAACAGTCAGCAGAGTAGTGAGTGCAGCTCTGGAGTATAATATAGAATATAACTCAGGATCAGTAGAGGATAAGTAATGTATTGTATGTACACAGTGACTTCACTGGCAGAATAATGAGTGCAGTTGTGTAAGGTAGCTATGCTATAAGTCAATGTTCGCTCTTTTAAACAGGCCTTGAGACATGACTTAGATAATAGCTAAGAAATATGAAGAAAACAGAAGTTCCAACATTTTGGGTAAAAAAAACTTGGCGTTTACTTTATTCGTAATGGTCACAATTCACAGACGTGGACAACATCTCCCTCCACCGCTAGGTTGACATGTTTTGGACTTGTTAGTCCTTACTAGTAACATACTGGTCCATCTTTTTCACATTTTTAAAGGTCCGTGCATGTGCAGACCGGTAGACCGGATCCGTCAATGCGTTAATTTTAATGTCGGATCCGGCACTAATACATTTCAATGGATGCGGTATTTTCTCCGGCCAGAAAACGTAAGAGGGACTGAACTGTTGCATCCTGAATGGAATGCTCTCTATTCAGAATGCATTAGGATTAAACTGATAATTTTTTTTCCGGTATTGAACCCCTCGGACAGAACTCAACACCGGAAAAGAATAACGCTACCCTTACAGACTGAACATTGACTTATAGGATAGCTACCATACATCTGGTGGCATCAGAGGCAGAGCTTGCTAAGAGCTGATTTGCATATGCTCTACAGTATAATACAGGATGTAACTCAGGAGGATCGGTGCTTGATAAATAATATATGTACACAGTGACTCGACCACCAGAATAGTGAGTGCACCCTATGGACTCAGGAGCAACAGGAGGCAATAGCACCTGCTACAAAACATCCCATCATAGATCTTACTGCATCACATGGAGACACTAGTGGAGTCATTTCACTGCACTATTGGAGTCTCATGGGGCACAATGCAAAACATATCCGCTGCAATTATATGAGAAATGGAAGCGAGATGTAACTGATTTGCCAGTAAAGCAGTAGGAGAATGTGTTAGAAGACTTCCCTGACGTGGCAAAGAGTGAAACTCATAGAGTATCCCAATTATATTTACTTCATTGAGTATATAGAACTCCAGTAGTACTGAAGAAAAGGGATATAGAGAGGAAGATCAATGCCCGAGATGTGGGATGCCTAAAGAAGACCTAATACATCTTATGTGGAACTGTCCACGATTGAGACGATATTGGACGGAAGTTATTGAACTAATAAATAAGGTGTATATTGGATATGTTTAGGGGCTACCTGTCTCTGCAGAAAAGAAAACAGCCATTATGCGCATACTATACCAAGCGAGAAAATTAGTGGCATATATGGATTGCTTGAAATCCACCAAAAGCACAAGAAGTGATAGAGAAAGTTCATACCTTGGTACAAATGGAGAGATTTGTATCAGAAAAGGGGAAATATAAAAAAATGTAAAAAGATATGGACCTCGTGTTTAACACATTATAATGTCACATTGTAGTCCTGTTGATGTTATATGGACCAGTTGAAGTCAAGGGTCAGTTTATAAGAGATGTAGTAGTCTGAACATAAGGCCTCTTGCACACGACCGTATGGCTTTTTCAGTGTTTTGCGGTCCGTTTATAATGGATCAGTTTTTCCGTTTTTTGCTTCCGTTGTGTTTCGGTTTTGGTTCCGTTGTTCCGTTCCGTTTTTCCGTATGGCATATACAGTATACAGTAATTACATAATAAAAATTGGGCTGGTCCTAAAAGTTTCAATAGATTGTTTAGCAAAAACGGAACGGATACGGAAGACATACGGATGCCTTTCCGTGTGCTTTCTGTTTTTTTTGCAGACCCATTGACTTGAGTGGAGCCACTGAACGTGATTTGCGGACAAGAATAGGACATGGTCTATATTTAAACGGAACAGAAAAAACGGAAAAACGGAAAAGGAAGGCATACGGAGACACTTCAGTATTTTTTACGGTCCCATTGAAGTGAATGGTTCAGTATACTGTCAGTATACTGAACTGAAAAAACTGCCAGTATACGGTCCGCAAAATACTGTCGTGTGCAAGGGGCCTAAGGGTTGTGCTGGGAGTATGTAAGAATAAAAAAAAACGATGATGAAAGAGGGTGGGGTAAACTGGATATGATCTGGTTAGAGATCATGGTGGTTGGGAATAGTTACTCTGGTTTAGATATTGCTATAACAGTATGCATGACAATGAGTGGTGGTTATGAACCTCTGAGAGGATACCAGATTACGAAAAGAACCAGGAAAATACATCAGACGGCACCAAGTGAGAAGTTACAATACCGAACTTTATTTGGACAATATCAACAGAGATTCCAATATGGACCTTCTTTGGGCTGCAGTCCTGTGGGGTGGGAGGAGGGGGAGAGGGGGATGGGCAAGGTTTATGTTTTTGTATTGTTTTTTTTCATTAAAATGTTAATAAAAATCATATGATTAAAAAAAAAAAAAGAATAGTGAGTGCAGCTTTGGAGTACAGTACTGGATGTAACTCAGGATTAGTACAGGGTAAGTAATGTAATGTATGTACACAGTGACTCCACCAGCAGAATAGTGAGTGCAGCTCTGCAGTATAATACAGGATATAACTAAGAATCAGTACATGATAAGTAATGAAATGTGTGTACACTGTGACTCCACCAGCAGAATAGTGAGTGCAGCTCTGGAGTATAATACAGAATGTAACTCAGGATCAGTACAGGATAAGGCCTCTTTGACACTTGTGTTCTGAGGATCCGGCAGGCACTTCCGTCTCGCTGGATCCGTCAGAACGCAAGTCGCCTGAAAGCATTAGAAGACTGATCAGGATCCTGATCAGTCTTCAAAATGCTTTCAGGTTACTATGGCAGCCATAGTAGTAGTGGAGAGCGGGGGAGCGGTATACTTACAGTCCGTGCGGCTCCCGGGGCGCTCCAGAATAACGTCAGAGCGCCCCATGCGCATGGATCACGTGATCCATGCATGTAGGGCGCCCTAACATCACTCTGGATCGCCCTGGGAGCCACACGGATGGTAAGTATACTGCTCCCCCGCTCCCCACTACACTTTACCATGGCAACCAGGACTTTAGCGTCCTGGCTGCCATGGTAACCATTGAGAAAAAGCTAAACGTCGGATCCGGCGATGTGCCGAAACGACGTTTAGCTTAAGGCCGGATCCGGATTAATGCCTTTCAATGGGCCTTAATTCCGGATCCGGCCTTGCGGCAAGTGTTCAGGATTTTTGGCCAAAGCAAAAAGCGCAGCATGCTGCGGTATTTTCTCTGGCCAAACAACGTTCCGGTCCTGAACTGAAAACATCCTGATGCATCCTGAACGGATTTCTCTCCATTCAGAATGCATTGGGATAATCCTGATCAGGATTTTTCCGGCATAGAGACCCGACGACGAATCTTTATGCCGGAAAACAAAAACGCTAGTGTGAAAGAGCCCTAAGTAATGTAATTTGTGTACACTGTGAATCAACTTTTTATATAGATTCATACTATACTGGATGTAAACTGTTGGACATGTACTTAGATGTGGCGGTGATCAGTATGCCCAGCACTTTATATGGTGGAATGGAGTTAGTTCTCCTGTACAGGGTTTCTTCTCTGGAATAGCTCTGATTTCTCTGCCAGATCTCATCCACAATGTAACAGCATAGAGCTTGGCAGATTCAAAACAGGGCACTGCTAAAGCAAACACAAAACATCTGCAGAACGAGAGGAAACACTGAAACGTTCTGCAGCAGTGGTAACCACAACACCAATGTGCCATCTATTAACAGCATGATTAAACCTCTCATCATGAGATACGTTATTGTCCTGTACCGCAAGTGTCAGTGTGTCATCACCCTGTACCTCAAATATCAGTGTCGTTATATCACCCCAAACATCAATGTCATTGTCCTGTACCCCAAATATCAGCCTTTCATTGCTTTTTCACTGCAAATCTGTGTCATTGTTTTATAACCCCCAAGTATTAGTGCGTCACTGTCATGTACCCCAAATATTAGTGCATCAT
Organism: Bufotes viridis; assembly: GCA_033119425.1. Taxonomy (NCBI): domain Eukaryota; kingdom Metazoa; phylum Chordata; class Amphibia; order Anura; family Bufonidae; genus Bufotes; species Bufotes viridis. The sequence goes on along the minus strand of CM065594.1, from coordinate 93,569,915 downwards.
TGTTCTGTAACCCCAACTGTCAGTGTGTTTTTGTCCTCTAACCCAAATGTCAGTGTGTTATTGTGCTGACCCCCAAGTGTCAGTGTGTCACTGTCATGTACACCAAATATTAATCTGTCATTGTTCTGTCACCCCAAGGGCCAGTGTTTCACTGTCCTGTATCCCAAACCTCACTGCTGCCATTCTGGAGCGGCTCTAGTCCCAGCTTCTCTGTACTTCCTGTCTTGGCTTGACACGCTGGAAATGCCAGGAAATACTCATGTAGCCAATCCTAAAGGCCCAATATAGATTAATGTATTGTCAACTGAACCAGCCGAGGCAGATTGTCTGATAGTCTTATGTCTATAGGGAGCAACCGACTCCCCCCCAACAATTGATGTTGGGAGAGAGAAGGGTCAGGCGAGGGGAATATTTTTGCCCGTTACTTTTGTTCTCCCAGGAGATAAGCCACCAACAAAAGTGTCTGACAACGGCTTTTTTTTATCTTTCCCTATTGAATACACGTAAATAAATTTGGCCGACCTGAACTTATAATTCTGCCAGAGATGGGGGTCACATGTCCCGCTGCAGCAGCAACGTGTCCCCGTAATCATGACATGCAGCTCAGAGGACATATCACCGGGGACAGAAGCGCTGAGACCACACCTCCAAAGATTTCCTCCAAAGATCTGGGAAGGTAAGGCGGAGGGGGGGGGGGGGGATCAGCCAATTAGGCTGTCAAGGGCAGGCATCCCTTTTAGGGTCAACCATTGTCTGAGTGTGTCTTTCCTGGCATTTCTAGCATGGGCATAGCTATAGGGGGTGCAGAGGTAGCAGTCCGGGCCCAGGAGCCTGAGGGGGCCCAAAGACCCTTGTGCCACATAAGAAGACACAGAAAGCATTGAGGGAAGGGGGGCCCAAGCTGAACTCTTGCACCGGGGCCCATGAGCCGTTAGCTACGCCCCTGATTTCTAGCCATGTTTAGCTGGGAAGTGAAAAGCAGCGGGGACCGGACCAGCATCGGTGGGGGAACCATGAGGATGAGCATGGCTTATTTTTTATTTTTAACCCTCTATGCCCCTGTTTTTTAACTCCTTTACTTCAAATTAACATTTTATATCTGACTATGTCATCTGAGGTCCCACAACATACTGCTCTGTAGTAACTAAAAATCAGCAGTATTGAAATGTCCATAGTATACTGAGCTGTGAGCTATTACTATACTAAAACTGGACCCAGATTATTTTGCTAGTTAAAAAAAGTCCAGAAAAATAAATTCACTGTACGAGAGACCCCGAGGGCCTGAACCAAGTCCACAGCCTGCAGAAGTCACTGATTTACATTAGAGCTGGTAGGAAACTTCCGCTTTATATTTAGCTGCCTTTGGTCGTCCCAGAGACCTTTCTAATATGATGATACAACTGTTTATTTTAATCTTTCTGTGGGATGAGAAGAAAGTGAAGGAAAGTTGAGACCAAGAATATCCAGCAGAGATTTCCTCCCGAGGGCTGGAAAGTAAAGAGGAATATTCATAGGAGCTGGAGGTGCCAGCAGCAAGAGTTATACGTCACTGTGAACTCATTACAAGAGCCAAAGTATCCATCATGTGAGATTCTGTATGCTGAGCTGTGTATCTAAGCCTATCATGTGTAATTCTGTACACTGAGCTGTGTATCTAAGCCTACCATATCTGATCATGTATGCAGAGCTGTGTATCTAAGCCTGTCATGTGTGATCCTATATGCCGAGCTGTGTATCTAAGCCTACCATGTGTGATCCTGTATGCTGAGCTGTGTATCTAAGCCTACCATATCTGATCATGTATGCAGAGCTGTGTATCTAAGCCTGTCATGTGTGATCCTGTATGCTGAGCTGTGTATCTAGGCTGCCATGTCTGATCATGTATGCTGAGCTGTGTATCTAAGCCTATCATGTGTAATTCTATATACTGAGCTGTGTATCTAAGCCTACCATATCTGATCATGTATGCAGAGCTGTGTATCTAAGCCTGTCATGTGTGATCCTGTATGCTGAGCTGTGTATCTAAGCCTAACATGTCTGATCCTGTATGCTGAGCTGTGTATCTAAGCCTACCATATCTGATCATGTATGCTGAGCTGTGTATCTAAGCCTATCATGTGTAATTCTGTACACTGAGCTGTGTATCTAAGCCTACCATATCTGATCATGTATGCAGAGCTGTGTATCTAAGCCTGTCATGTGTGATCCTGTATGCTGAGCTGTGTATCTAAGCCTAACATGTCTGATCCTGTATGCTGAGCTGTGTATCTAAGCCTACCATATCTGATCATGTATGCAGAGCTGTGTATCTAAGCCTATAATGTGTAATTCTGTATACTAAGCTGTGTATCTAAGCCTACCATATCTGATCATGTATGCAGAGCTGTGTATCTAAGCTTGTCATGTGTGATCCTGTATGCTGAGCTGTGTATCTAAGCCTACCATGTCTGATGATGTATGCTGAGCTGTGTATCTAAGCCTACCATATCTGATCATGTATGTAGAGCTGTGTATCTAAGCCTGTCATTAAGTTTGCCACCTTTCCCAACCAAAAATATCGGCCAAGTTCAGCCACACCCCAAAGAGGGTGTAGTTGTGAGGGCGTGACTTAACACAGGGTGTTAACCCGCTATGTCATAATGTGGCTCCCAGTATTAATAGTTCCCCTATTAGAGCCCCTAGTAAGTTTAATTCCCCCATTAGTGCCCCCCAGTAATAGTAATGCCCCCATTAGTGCCCCCCCATAATTACTAATGCCCCTATTAGGGCCCCCAATATTAATAATGCCCCATAATTAATAGTGCCCCCATTAGAGCCCCCCGTAATATGAATGCCCCCATTAGAGCCCCCCATAATATTAATGCCCCCATTAGTGCCCCCCGTAAGATTAATGCCCTCATTAGTGCCCCGAGTAATAGTAAGGCTCCCATTAGTGTCCCTCAGTAATAGTAATGCCCCCATTAGTGCCCACCAGAATTACTAATGCTCCCATTAATGCCCCCCAATATAAATAATGACCCCTTCTCTGCTTATGCAAAAAAAAAAAAATCCATTTGATCGTGCTGTGGTGAACACTCGCTGCTGACTGGAAGCTCAGGACAGGACCTGTGCTCCGGCGTGATGACGTTTCAGAGGTCCTGCTGCTTCCAATCAATGCTGTGAGAAGTCATCACGCTGTAGCGCAGGTGCTGACCCCGACGCCATCAGATGGATGAGGTAAGTTTTTTTTTTTCTTCTTAACATAAGGAAGGGATGGAGGCGGATTGGGAGTTAAAGGCTATGCTAATGAGCACTCCACAATGGAAGCGCTCATTAGTAACCGGCAATTGTGGTCATGTCCACCATGGTGGGTCCCGGGACCCCGAACTACCCTACCTCAAGCGGTTTGAGTTGTGCCGTAACCGCGCCGTAGTGGGGACGCCTGAAGGTGGGCATCCCCCTCATGTATGATGCTCTGTAAAAGAAGGGGGAGGGTGGGATAAACGTAGCTGTCGTACCAAGGGGTGTGGCGCTGTCGTGCTTTATGCGATCGGCAGCGCCACGCCCACAAACACAGGCCAAATCAATTGGCCTTACACTTGTGGTCATGTCCACCATGGTGGGTCCCGGGACCCCGAACTACCCTACCTCAAGCGGTTTGAGTTGTGCCGTAACCGCGCCGTAGTGGGGACGCCTGAAGGTGGGCAAAAACACATACTGGTTAGGCAGAATAGTTTATTAACAGAAATCAATCACACACCAAAGATTCAAAAGCCAAAGACATCTCAGCTTTGGGGCGAGGAATGTAGCGGCTGAAACAAGTGGAACGCCAACGACCCAGTTTCTGAATCACGTGCGCAGGGACCTGATTCTTCGAGGCGGCGGACGCAGCCCCTATGCGAAAGGAGTGACCCGATATAGAGGAGGGGTCCGCGCCCAGACATGAGACTAGGGATCGAACATGTGCGATGAACTGACGCGTGGTGAGAGGTGACGCGCCGAAGGGTAACAGAGGACTGTCCTGCCTACAACCAGCTAAGGCCGTCAGTAACCTAAGTAGGACCTGGACCGGACACCACCGGTGGGACGTGGGGAAGTAGGATATCGCAACCGGGGACCAGTCTGGGAGGTTTTGGAGGTAGGAAGGAGGAGCGTGAAACCCTCGGGCCCCGGACCAGCTGGCTGATAGTCAGGAACCCAGAGCTAGTGGTGGAGCACGTGAACTCGCCTGGTCTCAAGAACCCGTAGAAAGCGAGGTATATTGCGGCCTTGAGCACCAAACTGGGCGTAGCCCCGAAAGGCATCCTGTCCAAAGAGTCGGACAGATCACGGAAAAGCTGACCCGAGACGGCCTGTCTATGAGCTTGATTGCTGGGACCAACCTTGCAGAGGCCTCTGAGTGCAGCCTTAACCGTGTGAGCCGAGAACAATGAGACCCTCTCTGACTGCCTAACTGAGAGGAAATGCTGGACCCCGGACAGATAAGTCTTGACCGTGCTGTGGGCCAGCCGGAGCTCCGAGTGGCAGTAACCGATGAAGGCCAGAATGTACTCAGTAAAGGTGGCCTGACCCTGTGGGCACCGCTCCTGAAACTTGAGAAACGTCCCCCACCCAGTACGATAGGCCCTAGCTGTATTGGGAGAGAGAGATTTGTCTAGCAAGGCGTGGGCGACTTTCAGGTATGGATCTAGTCCATTATGAGGGACTCGTGAGGGGGACGAGGGCACCCACCGCGCCTGCCTCCGGCGTTACCTGCAAGAAAGAGAGAGGTTAGCCCTCGATAAGGCATCGGCTGCCACATTCTGGGATCCGGGCAAATGGGCAGCAAGGTAACGAAAGTGATGAGTAAGTGACAGGTATACTAGTCGTCTCATGAGACTCATGACATGTGGAGATTTGGACGTGCCGCTTGTGAGGATGTCGACCACTGCGGCATTATCTGTCACGAACAGCACGGTACTGTTCTTCCACTGGCTGCCCCAAACATGCGCGGCTGCTACTACGGGATACAGCTCGAACAGGGCAGAGGTCTGGAGGAACCCCGGAATCTGAGTGACTTCTACGGGCCACTCACCTGCAACCCAATGGGGGCCAAAAATAGCAGCAAACCCTGTAGTCGCTGCCGCATCGGAAAAACGAGAGGGGACGAGCTTGATAACTCTGGAATGAAAAATGACACCCCGCTCCAGTGACCGAGGAAATGATCCCACATATGAAGATCCGCACGAGCCTGACTATCCAGGTGGACTGGGCTGTCTTGATTAGGGCGGGGCGAGGAGCGTCAGTAACCGAGAACGAATGTCCTGCCCTGCGGAATGATCCGCATGGCAAAGTTAAGCATGCCCAGCAATGATTGTAGCTCGACCTTGGTGACTGCGGGTGAGACGGAGAACCTGTGGACTACTTCCCGGATTCTGAACAATTTGTCGGATGGCAGCCTAGCTAGCATGTGTAGCGCATCTAGTTCTATGCCCAGAAAGGTAATGGTGGTAGATGGGCCCTCAACCTTCTTGGGGAGACGGGGACTCCTAAGTGAGAGAAACAGTCTAAGAGTCTCCCTAAACCTACGGGGCGGACCCTGGCCTCTCTATTAGCAGGAAATCGTCCAGGTAGTGTATGACGAATTCACAGCGGACTTTGTTTTCTAGGATCCAGTGGAGGGCCTGGGCCAGCTGATCGAACAACCACGGGCTACTCTTGGAGCCGAACGTCAGCTTGGTAGCAAAAAGTATTGCTGCCTCCACTTGATCCCATGCCACTGCCAGAGCGCCGGCAGTATGGGGAGCAATTTAAAAGCGTCGGATATGTCAGCTTTGGACAAAGACGCACCAGGTCCTAAACGGGTGAGGAAGGCGATCGCCTGGTCGATGGAGGAGTACCTCATGCTTACCTCCTCTGACGGAATGAGGGAGTTGAGACTGGGTATGGGAGAACCATGTGGAGCAGAAAGGTCTATTATGAGACGCTCTTTTCCACTAAACTTACCCGTGACTACCCCTATGGGACTGACTCTCCACCGCAGAAAGGGGGCTCTGAAAACGGGCCGATTACAAAACCCTTGTCCAGTTCAATTTTAACTAGCCTATCGACGGCGTCGGGGTTTCTGTTGGCTGACTGCAGATTTTTACACTCATGCGTACTTTCAGGCGTCGTGATCAACCCCGTGTGGAACCCTGCCTGAAACCCGGAGATTAAGAACTCCACGAACCCTGGGTTGTGGTGACCCTCTAAGGACTTCCTAAGTGACACGGAATCCACGACGCTCATATAAGTTCTCACAGACTTTAATGAGCACATAGTTTTAGGATGAGCCCTAAAACAATTGGTACATACATGCAGGAGGCGGCACTGACTGAAATTGCAGGAACCAAAATTATAATTATTGCAGAGCTGAGCCCTGCCCAGCTGAACGATGGGTCTGCCTAGTTTGTCAACCGGATTAGGAGGTTTAAAGACGTCTAGGGTGCAGCCGCCGGACCGGAAGGGCTGGACGACGCACTGGACACAGATTTGTGGCACCACTCCGCAGTGTGAAAGATGGAATGGCACAGCGAACACGCCGGTGCCCTGAGCCCTGCGAAATGTCTGCAGAACAACTCTGTGTCCAGGTTGGACCAGTTAGTAACGAATTGGAACTGCGCCAAGGCCGCTGCGGCCTTGGCAGAGAAGGAGCAGTGGTAGTCGTAGAATGAACTACCACCGTACTTATAACCCAACTCGGTTACGCGGAAGAGGTAGAGGTCTAACTCCTCCCTCCTCTCCGGCCTAACCGAGCAAATGACGTCCCGGTAGAGGCTGAACGCCAGGACGAATTCTGGTATTGACAGCTTGCGGTAAAGCCTGTGGTCGCGGCCCTTCAGAACCACAGAAACCTCACCGCAAGCGATCACCTTACTCTCTGACAAGTCCCTAGAGGCGATCAACAGGGAAGCAAGATTGACGTCCCTACCCTCCAGGATGTCCTTCCTAACATTGTTTGGAATGAAGTGCGAAGGGGAGACGCTAGGTACTGGTGGAGCTGTCGGAGCGCCTCCTGCAGCGGAGGTAGAGGCGATGGGGACATCAGTCACGTGGACCGGGCGACCGAGCCACGACCTTCCACGGCCTCCATTCTCGCCTGGAGGCCATTGAGAGACGAGGACAGACTGTTCAGCATGACGTGAAGTTGTGTCAAGGACGTTTGCATAGTGGCCGTGGAAACGTCGTCCTGACGCGAGGCCAGAGAGTCTCTCAGTAGCCGATAGAGCTCTGCCTTCCTGGCGGAAGCCGGGAAAGGGATACCCTCTTATTCAACTCCGCGATGAGCCTAGGGATAGTCCACAACCGTAGGGACCGGATGCTGCCTCCTTCTGAGAACCCTGGCACGTTCTCGTCTACGGATGCCTCCACGATGTCGGAAGCACGTGACATATCGACTGGAAGATAGAATGTAAATAAATGGCTAAGCGCACGGTCCCCGCTCCTCGGGGTAGACACCCTACCACACGTGCACCATACCCTAGCTGTACCGTGAACCACAACATGCTAAAGGTGAGAGACAGGGGAGACCGTGAGGCAGAGGAGCAGACCCCGACACCGAGGGAGAAACACACAGAGCGTGGCCGTGAGCTTACCGACTGCTGAACGTCAACAGATCACACTACGAATCTAAAGATGGCGGTGTAATTGGAGTGGAACCTGAACGTAAAATCGTGAACAAGATATAGTAAAACCTAACCATCACTCCCCTCGTACCTACATGATGAAAACCCTACTACCTGGCTGATATGCCCACTCTGGCCGGGACTTGAGAAATGAGCTTGCACCTAAAAGCAAACAACAGCAAGGGTCAAGCTGGAAACGAACCTGGGCCTACCCTCGCGCACTTGTGGGAACTGAAATAAACGGTCCCCCCACTCCCCTGTGCTCCTCTACCAAAGTACCCAACCCTAGCCACTGGCTCTAACCTACCCTCTAAAACATGCAAAACATTGTCTTCCTCCCTCTTATCGCTCTCCCTTGGCAAAACCCTTTTTTTTTTTTTTTTTCAACCTTGTCATTATTACACTACCCCTTTTTTTTTTTTTTTTTTTTTTCCTCCCTTCCCTTTTTTTTTTTTTTTTTTTTTTTCTTTTATAGACACCTGACAACTGCCCCTGAGTGACTGCTGCCTAACTAGCAGGCTACTCATGCAAACCCCAGAGCGACGGTCACGGACATGCATGAAGCCCCGCCCCCTTACTCCCTGCCTACCTAGACGCACGGCGGCCCGTGCGAGACTTTAGAGGTGCTGTGGGCCGATGATGCGGGGATACGCTCTCCCCTGTGCCCTGGAGTGTCGCCACGTGGGGAGCATGCGCAGCTCCCGGCGCGGACTTCAGTGCGGGCTGCTCCCCCCGAGCGGCGGGGGAGCCGAACCCTGCCGGCTGGAGTGCCGCGCGCCGGGGGAGTCTGCGACGCCCCCTGGCAGACCGAGCCGGTGCGGGGGTGTCCCCCCTCACCTAGGGAACCGACCCCCGCCGACCGGTGATGGAGGTGGGTTGCTGGACGTGGCAACAATGTACCTCTGCTTGAAACGATGAGGATCTGGAAGCGCGATGATCGCAGGAACGCCGCTCGACTCCAGGTACTCGTAGCGCTTCCAAACGTAGCGCGTCGTACCAAGGGGGTGTGGCGCTGTCGTGCTTTATGCGATCGGCAGCGCCACGCCCACAAACACAGGCCAAATAGCCGTGCGCCCGCGGTGCGGGCGCTGTCGTTTATGCGATCGGGTCAGCGCCACGCCGCACAAACACAGGCCAAATCAATTGGCCTTACACTTGTGGTCATGTCCACCATGGTGGGTCCCGGGACCCCGAACTACCCTACCTCAAGCGGTTTGAGTTGTGCCGTAACCGCGCTCGTAGTGGGGACGCCTGAAGGTGGGCATCCCCTCATGTATGATGCTCTGTAAAAGAAGGGGGAGGGTGGGATAAACGTAGCGCGTCGTACCAAGGGGTGTGGCGCTGTCGTGCTTTATGCGATCGGCAGCGCCACGCCCACAAACACAGGCCAAATCAATTGGCCTTACACTTGTGGTCATGTCCACCATGGTGGGTCCCGGGACCCCGAACTACCCTACCTCAAGCGGTTTGAGTTGTGCCGTAACCGCGCCGTAGTGGGGACGCCTGAAGGTGGGCAAAAACACATACTGGTTAGGCAGAATAGTTTATTAACAGAAATCAATCACACACCAAAGATTCAAAAGCCAAAGACATCTCAGCTTTGGGGCGAGGAATGTAGCGGCTGAAACAAGTGGAACGCCAACGACCCAGTTTCTGAATCACGTGCGCAGGGACCTGATTCTTCGAGGCGGCGGACGCAGCCCCTATGCGAAAGGAGTGACCCGATATAGAGGAGGGGTCCGCGCCCAGACATGAGACTAGGGATCGAACATGTGCGATGAACTGACGCGTGGTGAGAGGTGACGCGCCGAAGGGTAACAGAGGACTGTCCTGCCTACAACCAGCTAAGGCCGTCAGTAACCTAAGTAGGACCTGGACCGGACACCACCGGTGGGACGTGGGGAAGTAGGATATCGCAACCGGGGACCAGTCTGGGAGGTTTTGGAGGTAGGAAGGAGGAGCGTGAAACCCTCGGGCCCCGGACCAGCTGGCTGATAGTCAGGAACCCAGAGCTAGTGGTGGAGCACGTGAACTCGCCTGGTCTCAAGAACCCGTAGAAAGCGAGGTATATTGCGGCCTTGAGCACCAAACTGGGCGTAGCCCCGAAAGGCATCCTGTCCAAAGAGTCGGACAGATCACGGAAAAGCTGACCCGAGACGGCCTGTCTATGAGCTTGATTGCTGGGACCAACCTTGCAGAGGCCTCTGAGTGCAGCCTTAACCGTGTGAGCCGAGAACAATGAGACCCTCTCTGACTGCCTAACTGAGAGGAAATGCTGGACCCCGGACAGATAAGTCTTGACCGTGCTGTGGGCCAGCCGGAGCTCCGAGTGGCAGTAACCGATGAAGGCCAGAATGTACTCAGTAAAGGTGGCCTGACCCTGTGGGCACCGCTCCTGAAACTTGAGAAACGTCCCCACCCAGTACGATAGGCCCTAGCTGTATTGGGAGAGAGGATTTGTCTAGCAAGGCGTGGGCGACTTTCAGGTATGGATCTAGTCCATTATGAGGGACTCGTGAGGGGGACGAGGGCACCCACCGCGTCTGCCTCCGGCGTTACCTGCAAGAAAAGAGAGAGGTTAGCCCTCGATAAGGCATCGGCTGCCACATTCTGGGATCCGGGCAAATGGGCAGCAAGGTAACGAAAGTGATGAGTAAGTGACAGGTATACTAGTCGTCTCATGAGACTCATGACATGTGGAGATTTGGACGTGCCGCTTGTGAGGATGTCGACCACTGCGGCATTATCTGTCACGAACAGCACGGTACTGTTCTTCCACTGGCTGCCCCAAACATGCGCGGCTGCTACTACGGGATACAGCTCGAACAGGGCAGAGGTCTGGAGGAACCCGGAATCTGAGTGACTTCTACGGGCCACTCACCTGCAACCCAATGGGGGCCAAAAATAGCAGCAAACCCTGTAGTCGCTGCCGCATCGGAAAAAACGAGAGGGACGAGCTTGATAACTCTGGAATGAAAAATGACACCCCGTTCCAGTGACCGAGGAAATGATCCCACATATGAAGATCCGCACGAGCCTGACTATCCAGGTGGACTGGGCTGTCTTGATTAGGGGCGGGGCGAGGAGCGTCAGTAACCGAGAACGAATGTCCTGCCCTGCGGAATGATCCGCATGGCAAAGTTAAGCATGCCCAGCAATGATTGTAGCTCGACCTTGGTGACTGCGGGTGAGACGGAGAACCTGTGGACTACTTCCCGGATTCTGAACAATTTGTCGGATGGCAGCCTAGCTAGCATGTGTAGCGCATCTAGTTCTATGCCCAGAAAGGTAATGGTGGTAGATGGGCCCTCAACCTTCTTGGGGAGACGGGGACTCCTAAGTGAGAGAAACAGTCTAAGAGTCTCCCTAAACCTACGGGGCGGACCCTGGCCTCTCTATTAGCAGGAAATCGTCCAGGTAGTGTATGACGAATTCACAGCGGACTTTGTTTTCTAGGATCCAGTGGAGGGCCTGGGCCAGCTGATCGAACAACCACGGGCTACTCTTGGAGCCGAACGTCAGCTTGGTAGCAAAAAGTATTGCTGCCTCCACTTGATCCCATGCCACTGCCAGAGCGCCGGCAGTATGGGGAGCAATTTAAAAGCGTCGGATATGTCAGCTTTGGACAAAGACGCACCAGGTCCTAAACGGGTGAGGAAGGCGATCGCCTGGTCGATGGAGGAGTACCTCATGCTTACCTCCTCTGACGGAATGAGGGAGTTGAGACTGGGTATGGGAGAACCATGTGGAGCAGAAAGGTCTATTATGAGACGCTCTTTTCCACTAAACTTACCCGTGACTACCCCTATGGGACTGACTCTCCACCGCAGAAAGGGGGCTCTGAAAGCGGGCCGATTACAAAACCCTTGTCCAGTTCAATTTTAACTAGCCTATCGACGGCGTCGGGGTTTCTGTTGGCTGACTGCAGATTTTTACACTCATGCGTACTTTCAGGCGTCGTGATCAACCCCGTGTGGAACCCTGCCTGAAACCCGGAGATTAAGAACTCCACGAACCCTGGGTTGTGGTGACCCTCTAAGGACTTCCTAAGTGACACGGAATCCACGACGCTCATATAAGTTCTCACAGACTTTAATGAGCACATAGTTTTAGGATGAGCCCTAAAACAATTGGTACATACATGCAGGAGGCGGCACTGACTGAAATTGCAGGAACCAAAATTATAATTATTGCAGAGCTGAGCCCTGCCCAGCTGAGCGATGGGTCTGCCTAGTTTGTCAACCGGATTAGGAGGTTTAAAGACGTCTAGGGGTGCAGCCGCCGGACCGGAAGGGCTGGACGACGCACTGGACACAGATTTGTGGCACCACTCCGCAGTGTGAAAGATGGAATGGCACAGCGAACACGCCGGTGCCCTGAGCCCTGCGAAATGTCTGCAGAACAACTCTGTGTCCAGGTTGGACCAGTTAGTAACGAATTGGAACTGCGTCAAGGCCGCTGCGGCCTTGGCAGAGAAGGAGCAGTGGTAGTCGTAGAATGAACTACCACCGTACTTATAACCCAACTCGGTTACGCGGAAGAGGTAGAGGTCTAACTCCTCCCTCCTCTCCGGCCTAACCGAGCAAATGGCGTCCGGTAGAGGCTGAACGCCAGGACGAATTCTGGTATTGACAGCTTGCGGTAAAGCCTGTGGTCGCGGCCCTTCAGAACCACAGAAACCTCACCGCAGCGATCACCTTACTCTCTGACAAGTCCCTAGAGGCGATCAACAGGGAAGCAAGATTGACGTCCCTACCCTCCAGGATGTCCTTCCTAACATTGTTTGGAATGAAGTGCGAAGGGGAGACGCTAGGTACTGGTGGACCCGTCGGAGCGCCTCCTGCAGCGGAGGTAGAGGCGATGGGGACATCAGTCACGTGGACCGGGGCGACCGAGCCACGACCTTCCACGGCCTCCATTCTCGCCTGGAGGCCATTGAGAGACGAGGACAGACTGTTCAGCATGACGTGAAGTTGTGTCAAGGACGTTTGCATAGTGGCCGTGGAAACGTCGTCCTGACGCGAGGCCAGAGAGTCTCTCAGTAGCCGATAGAGCTCTGCCTTCCTGGCGGAAGCCGGGAAAGGGATACCCCTCTTATTCAACTCCGCGATGAGCCTAGGGATAGTCCACAACCGTAGGGACCGGATGCTGCCTCCTTCTGAGAACCCTGGCACGTTCTCGTCTACGGATGCCTCCACGATGTCGGAAGCACGTGACATATCGACGACTGCTGAACGTCAACAGATCACACTACGAATCTAAAGATGGCGGTGTAATTGGAGTGGAACCTGAATGTAAAATCGTGAACAAGATATAGTAAAACCTAACCATCACTCCCCTCGTACCTACATGATGAAAACCCTACTACCTGGCTGATATGCCCACTCTGGCCGGGACTTGAGAAATGAGCTTGCACCTAAAAGCAAACAACAGCAAGGGTCAAGCTGGAAACGAACCTGGGCCTACCCTCGCGCACTTGTGGGAACTGAAATAAACGGTCCCCCCCACTCCCCTGTGCTCCTCTACCAAAGTACCCAACCCTAGCCACTGGCTCTAACCTACCCTCTAAAATATGCAAAACATTGTCTTCCTCCCTCTTATCGCTCTCCCTTGGCAAAACCCTTTTTTTTTTTTTTTTCAACCTTGTCATTATTACACTACCCCTTTTTTTTTTTTTTTTTTTTCCTCCCCTTCCCTTTTTTTTAAATTTTTTTCTTTTATAGACACCTGACAACTGCCCCTGAGTGACTGCTGCCTAACTAGCAGGCTACTCATGCAAACCCCAGAGCGACGGTCACGGACATGCATGAAGCCCCGCCCCTTACTCCCTGCCTACCTAGACGCACGGCGGCCCGTGCGAGACTTTAGAGGTGCTGTGGGCCGATGATGCGGGGATACGCTCTCCCCTGTGCCCTGGAGTGTCGCCACGTGGGGAGCATGCGCAGCTCCCGGCGCGGACTTCAGTGCGGGCTGCTCCCCCCGAGCGGCGGGGGAGCCGAACCCTGCCGGCTGGAGTGCCGCGCGCCGGGGAGTCTGCGACGCTCCTGGCAGACCGAGCCGGTGCGAGGGTGTCCCCCTCACCTAGGGAACCGACCCCGCCCGACCGGTGATGGAGGTGGGTTGCTGGACGTGGCAACAATGTACCTCTGCTTGAAACGATGAGGATCTGGAAGCGCGATGATCGCAGGAACGCCGCTCGACTCCAGGTACTCGTAGCGCTTCCAAACGTAGCGCGTCGTACCAAGGGGGTGTGGCGCTGTCGTGCTTTATGCGATCGGCAGCGCCACGCCCACAAACACAGGCCAAATCAATTGGCCTTACACTTGTCATTGCCGGTAGAAAAAAAATTACTGGCACCGGCCGGGGCACTAAACAAACCTTGCTGGCTTGGCCGGTGAGTTACCAGCTGGGTGGCAACTCCACCTGTCGTGTGATACTGTCTGCTGAGCCACTGTATCTAATCTTATTATATAATATTGTCTGCTGAGTCTCTGTATCCGAGCCTATCATTTATGATACTGTCTTTCTGAGCGGTGTGTATCTAATCCCAGCATGTGTGATGCTGTCTGCTGAGCTGTGTATCTAATCCTATCTTATGTGGTACAGTCTTCTGAGCTACTGTATATAAAGTCTATGATGTTTGATTGTGTCTGGTGAGGCACTGTGATACTGTCTGCTCCACTCAATCTAAGCCTATTATGTGTGATACTACCTGATGGGCCATTGTATCTAATCTTATGATGTGTGATACTGTCTGCTGAGTCATATATCTAATCCTAATATGTGGGATACTGTCTGATGAGCTATGTATCTATTCCAGTCATATGTAGTATGGTCTGTTGAGCATCTGTATCTAAACCTATTATGTTTGATTCTGGCTGGTGAGCCACTGTATCTAATTCTATAATATGATACTGTCTGTGCAACTGTATCTAAACCTATCATGTGTGATACTGTCTGATGGGATGTTGTATCAATCCATCATGTGTGAAGCTGTCTGCTGAGTCTTTGTATCTAAGTCTATCATGTGTGATGCTGTCTGCTGAGTCTTTGTATCTAAGTCTATCATGTGTGATGCTGTCTGCTGAGTCTTTGTATCTAAGTCTATCATGTGTGATGCTGTCTGCTGAGCTGCTGTATCCAAGGCTGTCACCATAGACATTGTTTGCTGAACCTGTCCATCTAAGGCCTAAGTCACACGTCCGCAAAATGGATCCGCATCCCATCCGCAATTTTGCGGAAGGGTTGCAGACCTATTAATTTCAAAGGGGCAGGAATGAATGTGGACAGCACACTATGTGATGTCCGCATCTGCGTTTCCACATCTGTGTTTCCGCATCCGCCTTTCCGTTTCCGCAAAAAATAGAACATGTCCTATTCTTGTCCGCAATTGCGGACAAGAAAAGGCATTCTATATATAGTGCCAGCAATGTGCGGTCCGCAAAATGCGGAATGCACATTGCAGCCGTCCGTGTTTTGCGGATCCGTGTTTCCGCAAAACACACTACGGACGTGTGAATTAGGCCTAAGCCTGTTCTGTAATACTGTCTTCAGACATTACGGACAAGAATAGACACAAAATGGGAAACGCACACGGCCGGTAACCGTATTTTGCAATCCGCAAGTTGCGGACCACAAAACACTTACGGACATCTGAATGGACCCTAAGGCTGTCATCATAGATATTGTTTGCTGAGCCAGTGCATCTAAGCCTGTCCTGTGATACTGTCTGCAGAGACACCGTATCTAAGCCTATAATGTGTGATACTGCCTGCTGAGCGGTTGCATCTAAGCCAATTATGTGTGATACCGTCTCAGAGAAGCACACCTGCTTTGAGCCCATATGTAAATGCTTTATGCTCTTGTTATAAGCAGCTCATGTCAGAATTGTGAATGGCAGTCAGGGTGTGTAGAAATCTAATCTGCTGCTCGGATACATCCATCTGCTGGGGTGTATCTACGCTAGCAAGGAATGATCGGCTAGAAAGTTAGCAATCTGCTCTAAGGCCCGCTCCATTGTGTTTATCCTTATTAGTGCGGCCGGGACAATGTAATAGTTTGACGCTTCAGACAGAGCTGATTATCTGAACGAGATTAACCCCTTCCACGCAGGCTTGATCCGCTCAGCTCAGTAAATGTATTCAGCTGCTGTCATACAGCTCTGCCCTCTGTCACCGTAGTAGACTGACTGTGTTTCCGACTTAAAGGCCACATGAATAAGAAAAAATAATTTGTATACACTGGTAGCAAAACATCTTACAAGAGGCAACAAGCAAAGAGAACACTTTCTTCTGTCCATATCTCCAAGTGTTAGGCCTCTTACACACGAACGTTGTCTGGCTGTCCCATGCATTGGGGACCGCAATTTGCGGTCTCCAATGCAGGGAAACATCCGTGCGGCGGCCAATATGGATCGAGACCGCACCGGAAAAAATCCGTGATCCGTCCACACCGAAAAAAAATAGAACATGTTCAATTTTTTTGCGGTGTGGAGGCACAGAGAGAAACCCCACGGAAGCGCTCCGTAGTACTTCCGTGGGCTTCCGATCCGTGCTTCCGCACCGTATCTCCAGAATTGCGGACCCATTCAAGTGAAAGGGTCTGTATCCGTGATGCGGGCCGCAATACGGCCACAACCGGGCAACGGCCGTGTTCATGAGGCCTTATGAGTTTTGATAACACCATTTTCTTGATTATTGTTTCCGTGTCCGTTCCGTTTTTTTTGCGGATTGGATGATTCATTTCAATGGGTCCACAAAAAATGTAGACAACACACTGTGTGCTATCCGCATCCGTATGTCCGTTCCGTAACCCCGCAAAAAAAATAGAACATGTCCTATTCTAGTCCGTTTTGCGGACAAGGAGAGGCAGTGTTACAATGGATCTGCAAAAAAAACGGATGCCATACGGAACGTTTGTGGACTGCAAAACACAAACATTTATTCTATATTCTTATGGAATAGTGCCCCTGGTGGTCAACAAAGGAAATGCAAAAACACTGATTAAGCTAAACATACAGTATATGTGAAGTGAGTGACCTACAAAAATGTATTGTAAATTCTGTCAAAATTAGAGAGGGATCAAGTTTCGCCTTTTAAGCTACAATATAATGGCTATTGTTTTAAAGGGTGGCTCTGCCTAAATCATGTGATCAGAAGATGAAGACAGTGGGGACTCATATATCGACTCCTTAAATTACACTGTAGCTGTGCACTATATAGACTCTATCAGGAAATATCTCCCTGTAGAGCACCACTGAAATCAATGGTGCCCTATTTCTAGTGTATACCACTATTATGTGACATACTCCTTGCCTCAGTTTTCACGGGGTACTTCCTTTCACTTTAGTTTGGCGAGTATAAAACTCCATGAGGGAGAATTTTCAAAACTGTTGCTCAGGAAAACTAGCTTAGTTGCCCATAGCAACCAATCAGATTGATCCTTTCATTTTTCAAAGGAGCTTTGAAAAAATTATACGTGGAATCTTATAAGTTGCTATGAGCAACTAAGCTAATTCTCCTTAGCAACAGCTTTGTTAAATGTCCCCCAAATGATTAAACTGTGAAAGCTGATACCATCCAATTCTAAATATGTTTATGGGATATTTGCAATGCTAAAAGATTTTTCAGGGGGAACCTATCTGCTGTGTAGGACATGTTAAAGAGCATCTGTCAGCAGATTTGCACCTATGGAACTGGCTGACCTGTTACATGGGCTCTTGGCAGCTGAAGGCATCTGTGTTGGTCCCATGTTCATATGTGCCCGCATTGCTAAGAAAAATGATGTTTTAATATATGCAAATGAGCCTCTAGGTTCAACGGGGGCATTCTCTTCTGTACTATGAGCCTTTTTCCTGTACTGCGCCTGCATCGGATACTGAAGCGCACGGTGCAGCGTGAGACTTTAGGAGATGTCAGAGCCAGGTGTGATTACTAGTGTTGATCGAAGTGGGTTCGGACCGACCGATTCCAAACTTGGGTTTGTGGCTCATTAACGAACACAAGTTCAGGTTCAGATTTTGAAACATTAATGTATGCGCAGAAACTAACTGTAACGGGCCAGTAACGAGACTAAACAAATCTCGCGTTATTGGTGGCGATAAAATAATTGCCTCAGTAGAGCCAATACAGTGTCTCACAAAAGTGAGTACACCCATCACATTTTTGTAACTATTTTATTATATCTTTTCATGGGACAACACTGAAGAGATGACACTGTGATGCAATGTACAGTAGTTAGTGTACAGCTTGTATAACAGTGTAAATTGGGTGTGGCCTCAAAATAACTCAAGACACAGCCATTACTGTCTAAACCGCTGGCAACAAAAGTGAGTACACCCCTAAGTGAAAATGGCCAAATTGTGCCCAAAGTGTCAATATTTTGTGTGGCCACCATGATTTTCCAGCATTACCTTAACTCTCTTGGGCATCAAGTTCACTAGAGCTTCACAAGTTGCCACTGGAATCTTCTTCCACTCCTCCATGATGACATCACGGAGCTGGTGGATGTTACAGACCTTGCGCTCCTCCATCTTCCAAGTGTGGATGCCCCACAGATGCTCAATTCAGTTTAGGTCTGGAGACAAGGGCAAAACTGATCCGTTTTGGACCGCTTGTGAGATCCCTGAACGGATATCACAAACAGAAACCAAAATGCCAGTGTGAAAGTAGCCGGTATGCTGATGATTTGGTTAGTGCACGGATACCGGAGTAGTTAACATTGCTGATAGGAAGGGGAAGGGGGAATAAGGGATAATACAATGCTTGTATCCTGTCCCTATTTTGCCATGTCAAGTCTATTTTACCCTGATGACCTCCTAATGCGGAGTCATTGCCCTGACAAGGGGCGGCCCCGTCCGGAACCTTGCCCTATTAACAATCCCTAAAAAACCCTGTTAGGGGAGAGGGGTTAAATAATTTGACTATCTAGACCCTATCTGTTTCAAATCTAAATAACTCAAAAATGGTCAAAAATATAAATGGGACTTACTGTATCTCATTTACATTTTTGACCTTTTTTGCGGAACGCACATTGCTGGTGTCCGTTTATTGCGGATCCGCAAAACACTTACGGACGTGTGAATGGACCCCAAATTGTAGTAAAATTACCCCTCTAGTGTTAATAGTGGTGAATTCCAAAGGGAGTACAGTACGAGTATATCACTTGTTACTCGTACGTTGTCACACGTTTTTGAGATTGGTTCTACAGCCCAGTTTCCGAAGCGAGGGGATTATGCTCTGCTTCAGTATGTCACAGTACATGTTGGCATTCATGGTTCCCTAAATGAACTGTGGCTCTCCACAGCCGGCAGCACTCCTGCAGTCCCAAACCATGACACTCCCACCACCATGCTTGACTGTAGGCAAGACACACTTCCCACACTTCTCACCTGGTTGGCGCAACACATGCTTGACACCAGTTGAACCAAATAAGTTTATCTTGATCTCATCAGACCACAGGACATGGTTCCAGTAATCCAATAATCCTTAGTCTGCTTGTCTTCAGCAAACTGTTTGTGGGCTTTCTTGTGTATCATCTTTAGAAGAGCCTTCCTTCTGGGACGACAGCCATACAGACCAATTTGATGCAGTGTGCGGCGTATGGTCTGATCGCTGACAGGCTGATACCCCAACCCCTTTCACCTCTGCAGCAATGCTGGCAGCACTCATACGTCTATTTTGAAAAGACAACTTCTAGATATGACATGGTGAGGCCTGTTCTGAGTGGAACCTGTCTTGCTAAACCGCTGTATGGTCTTGGCCACAATGCTGCAGCCCAGTTTCAGGATGTTGCCAATCTTCTTGTAGCCTAGGCTATCTTTATGTAGAGCAACAATTCATTTTTTCGGATCCTCAGTGTAGCTGGCCAGCTAAGACCTGTCCTAGGTTGCTACAGGTATACAGGTATATACAGCTAGACCTGCTAATAACCTTAATACATTTCATATGTTTACATGTTAAAGACAAAGCAGAGTTATTTTACTGCGACTTCATGTTTTTGGATGTCATGTAACAGTTATATATTGTGTTCACAGAAGCAGAAAAGATTATATGCCTTTAAGATTCATTAAATGACTGTAAGGTAGGCTCAATGACACAGCAGAATTGATGCCAGTAGCTATAGAGTTGAGCTGTTGTCACTGTCCAGGAGTCTTAACCAATCACAGCCAGCCTCACATTGAGAAGAAGTCTTGGCCAATTACAGCCAGCCTCACAGTCAGCCTGTCTGGGAAATTCCCTAGTAGGAGCTGCTAGAATTCAGTACACAAGAGGAGAGAAGCTGAACAGACATTCACTCCACTGAGAGTTCAGTTTTATGGAAGCAAAGAGGCCAAAATAGGTATTTAATACAGTTATATATGTTGCTATTGTTAATAGTGTGATTAAAGCTATATACTGAACTGGTTATATGTGTTTATTTGCAGTTCCACCAAATAGCAATCTCCAAATTGCAACCAAATTGCATAAAAGCATTCAAACTACGCAAACTACTTACAGTCTGTGAACTGCTCATACCATATCATATAGAGCAAGTAAACTAATGGTTAAACCACAGATATACCTCTCAGAGCGATCATAAAGTGCTTAAATAACTTAAAGTGAAAGTACACATACAGAAGAGAGAAATATATCCACCATTTTATGTTGAATGACAAGATTGAACAGTTAAACCTCCATTTTGTGATACTTTATTCAACACGTGCTTTGTACATGGACTATCTGCTGCGGAAGTGGCAGTGTTAGGCCTCTTTTGCACTTGCGTTGTGAGGATCCGGCGTGCACTTCCGTCGCCGGAATTGCCCGCCGGATCCGTCACAACGCAAGACAACTGAAAGCATTTGAAGACTGATCAGTCTTCAAAATGCTTTCAGTTTTACTATGGCAGCCAGGACGCTACAAAAGTCCTGGTTGCCATAGTAAGTAGTGAGGAGCCAGGGGAGCAGATACTTACAGTCCGTGCGGCTCCCGGGGTGCTCCACAATGACGTCAGAGCGCCCCACGCGCATGGATCACGTGATCCATGCGATCATGTAAACCATGCTCAGACGTCATTGTGGAGCGCCCCGGGACCCGGGAGCCGCACGGACGGTAAGTATACTTCTCCCCTGCCTCCCCACTACACTTTACCATGGCAGCCGGGACTTTAGCGTCCTGGCTGCCATGGTAACCATTCACAAAAGCTAAACGTCGGATCCGGCGATGCGCTGAAACGACATTTAACTTAATGCCGGATCCAGATTAATGCACTTCAATGGGAATTAATTCCGGATCCGGCGTTACGGCATGTTTCCGGATTTTTGGACGGAGACAAATCCGCAGCATGCTACGGTTTTGTCAACGTCCAAAAAACGTTCACATACTGAACGGAAGACATCCTGATGCATCCTGAACGTATTTCTCTCCATTCAGAATGCATTAGGATAAATCCTGATCAGTATCTTTCCGTCCTAGAGGACGGAACTCTAGGACGGAAAGCAAAAGCGCAAGTGTGAAAGAGCCCTTATATATGAAGAAAAGTTGAAGTTAATAAAGAAGTTATTTCAAGCATTTGGTGTGCTCTTTAAACCTACTGCTTCCATAGAACGGCGCTAGGGGAATCACATAGTAACAGACAGTCTAGTTAGACTAAGTCAGAGAAATCAAAATTCTTATAATGCCATAGCGCATAAGGCACAATAGTGCTGCGCCTGCCACACTCAGAGAGTTCTTTGCCATGAAGTGCTATGCTGAATTTCCAGTGACCAGTATGAGAGAGTAAATCAACTGGTTAAAAGATTGCTGCACAATAAATCATAAACTAACAGGAAAATAAAATGTATGAGAGAGTGTGAGAGCGATAAAACCAAATTTAACACACCTGCTCCCCATTCACACCTAAGAACTTGTAACAATAACGAGTCACATGACACCGGGGAGGAAAAATGTCTAATTGGGCATAATTTGGCTATTTTCACTTAGGGGTGTACTCACTTTTGTTGCCAGCGGTTTAGACATTAATGGCTGTGTGTTATTTCAATTTACACTGTTAAACAAGCACTGACTACTTTACATTGTAACACAGTGTCATATCTTCCGTGTTGTCTCATGAAAAGATAAAATAAAATATTTATAAAAATGTGAGGAGCATACACACTTTTGTAAGATACTGTACATTGGAAAGCTGTTTTGTCCGAACCCGCTTCGCTGAACTCTAGTGATCACGTTTCCACTGCCTGGCCCTGTCAATGAAAGTGCAGAGGGAGCGGCAGTTGCAGAGAGAGCTGAGCCTTTAGGTGTACTGACAACGCCCCTGTTGCTCCAAGAGCCTCATTTGCATATATTAAAACATCATTTTTCTCAGTAATGCGGGCACATATGAACATGGGACTAACACAGATTCCTTCAGTTGCCTAGCGCACAAATCTGCTGACAGATGCCCTTTAATGACTAACATTTATGGTGATGAATTGCGGTTCAAATTGCTTTTCTCTCCGGCGGTGAAAGCGTTAAGAAATCTCCGGCGCTAACCCCATACCAAGTGCAATATTTACATGCAGGGTGTGTGAGCTCCAGAAATTCCACAGGCACCAGCTGCCGAAGCGAGACATGTCATCCCAGCGAGCCCTCTGTATGAGTGGTGTGCGCTGGGCGGCAGCTAATAAGCATGTATCACATTCCTGATGATACAGGGACGACACTGCAGTTCTTGTTGTTTTATTCATACTCCTAGCCTTGTCCATTATTCTCTGGGGAATGTCAGATCTCCTTATAAATAATTCAGGCCGCGGCCTGTGTGTTCGGAGGGGAACTTGCCCTTTCTCCCACAGAGCCCTGGTTTATGACGCAGTCGGCTGGGGGTAGACAAGGAAAGGGTTACTGAGTATTGACGTCGTCTAAATTGTACTTTTTTCCTTATGCTTTCATCATGACGCCTACTTTATTTCCTAATAATGACTCTACTCAGACTGTGGGGGGTTAAAGATAGGGGCTGTTCAAACTCGCCAAAAACTGCACTACTGAGATATTCTGATGACATTTCCATAGATACCTAGTCAGATTAAAAATCAACATCGACATCAACTCATACCTGCCATCAGTCCTGATTTTGAAAGCCCCACCGCAAAGGGGCAATCTTGCGGGTGTTTCAGGTTGTTTTGGAGACGTTTTGAAGGGGTGTGGCTTAAATGTTCCAAAATTTTACTTTTTCGACGTTGGTTAGTATGATATCAGCATCCTCCCTGAGCACAACAGTTCTCTACAGTCAATCACTGACAGGGAAGTGGTGAAGCTTCATCCCTATTTTAACCTCTAATTTCGGTCATTTTACCCTTTAGGCTAAATGCACATGATCTGGATTGCACGCAGATTTGTGTGCGTAAAATCTGCACTGTAGATCATGCACATTGTATTCTATGGGAATTTGAAATTCTCATGTACACGATGCAGGATTTTAAAAATCCGCAGCATGTCAATTTATTCTATTTTCCCTGACCAGATTTTCTCTTTTCACGTAGAAAAATCTGCATGCGGAAAGTCTGCACCAAATCTGCACCAATTAATGCAGGTTGTCCATACGGATTTCCCTGATAACAGAGGTGGATTTCAGTGTGGATTCTCCGCACATAAATCCTGCACGTGTGTATGTACCCTTAATGGGTTTTTCTGATCTGTTAGGGCTCATGCACACGAACATATTTTTCTTCCATTTCCATTCAGTTTTTTTACAGGTCCGTATTTCGTAACCATTCATTTCATTGGGGTTTGAAAAAAAACGGAAATGACTCAGTGTGCATTCCTTGTCCTATTCTTGTCCGTTTTGCAGACAGGGACAGGCATTGTTACAATGCATCCGCAAAAAATGTTGTGCGACTTTGGTGCGACATGAATGTCGCGTGATACATGTTGCAATGTAGTAGTACCGTTTTTGTTGCACAACTTATTGTCTCGTGACACATGTCGCCATATAGCCCTACCCTTAGTGGAGAGTTCAGAGTGGAAGGAAGCTGTCCCTTATGCTCCTTCTTCTTAAAGAGGACCTTTCACCACTCCTGACATGTCTGTTTTAATTCCTCGTATATTAACAATTCTGGAGCATCTATTCTTATGTCTGTATGTTGTGCCGTTCCTTTATTATTTCTACTTGAAGTTATGAATGAATTACTAGCAGTCTGCTGTAAGAATACAGAGGAGTATTAACCAGTTAGGGGGGTGTACCTGCACAGACTTACTCTATCCAATCAATGCTGCCATTTTCAGACTGTGCAGGTACACCCCCCCAACTTGTTACCACCCCCCTGTACCCTTACTGCAGACTGCTAACAATTCATTCATAACTTCAAATTGAAATAATAAAGGAATGGCACAACATAGAGCCATAACACTAGATATTTCAGAAGCGTTATTACATGGGGAAACATGAAGCTATTAAAACAGGCATGTCAGGTTCTCTTTAACCCCAGAAAGTTTCAGAGACTAACAGATCTCTGCGCGATCTACAGAAAGAGAGAAAGAAAAGGATAACTTGGAATCTGCATGGCCAAGCATAGGAGTTAGAAAGGTAACCAGCTACCACAGCCATTCAGACTTTGCATAGGACTCTGTCAGTAGGTATACATACATTTAATATAAATACATTTCTGTTATGAGAATTACCATTAAGACACACATCACACTTGGACACATTCTGGCCAGATGTGCCTTCAAAACCCAGTATCCTTTAGTGGACTTTACAGCCATTATTGCCAAGGTACTATTGCTCGCCATAGATTCTACTGAGAGAGACTTTAGCAAGATAGAGAGGAACAGGGCCATAACTTCCATCCTTACTTAAATCCATACATCGCCGTCTGGGAAAATATTGCACTGTGTACAGTTGGAACTGTGTCTGCTATAACTTCTTTCCTTTATCATTAAAATAACTGAAAAGTTGTCACAGGCAGCCCTAGTAAATTATATAACCACCTCCCGACCGATGCGTCCTGCGGGGGGCCGGGATGTTGCTCGTTGACGCATCGGCGCGTCATCTCGCGTGAGGCGAGATTTCCTGTGAACGCGCGTTCACAGGATCGCGATGGCAGGAACTTTAACTACAGCCTGCCAGCGCTGCTCATGCGCTGGCAGGCTGTAGATGTTAAAAAAACGGCATCTGAATCGCATATCAGTTTTGTAAACAGCGTCTGATATGCCTGCTGCCTGCTCCTCTGGTGGTCCCTTTTGCTTGGGACCACCAGAGGACACTGTAAGTGCACCAATCACCACACACCAACAACCCCCCTCCCCGTCACTGTTTAACCCCTGATCACCCCATGTCACCCCCCTGATCACCCCCTGTCACCCCCCCCATGTCATTAATCACCCCCCTCTAAGGCTCATTCAGATGTCCGTATGTCACAGGCAATGTGCTTTCCGCATTTTGCGGATCCGCACATTGCCAGAACTATATAGAAAATGCCTTTTCTTGTCTGCAATTGCGGACAAGAATAGGACATGCTCTATCTTTTGCGGAGCTGCGGCCTGATGTTTCGGGGCCGAAACCCGGAAGTTTGCGGCCGCAGCTCCGCAAATGCTGATGCGGAGAGCACATAGTGTGCTCTCCGCATCACTGCCAGACCCATTCACACTGAATTGGTCCGCATCTATTGCACAGAATTGCGGAATAGATGCAGACATTTTTGCGGAAGTGTGAATGGGGCCTTATTGATGCAAATTAAGAAATCTATGCTCTTCATTTTTTTTTTCAGCCCAGAGGCTGAACGGAAAAAAACAACTCATTACCCGTATGCTCAATATAAGGAGAATAGCAGAAACTCCTAATGCTGGCCATACATGTAATGATTGCGGAGACCCTCAAATGCCAGGGCAGTATAAATACCCCACATATGACCCCATTTTAGAAAGAAGACACCCCAAGATATTCCGTGAGGGGTATGGTGAGTTCATGTAAAATTTTATTTTTTGTCACAAGTTAGTGGAATATGAGACTTTGTAAGAAAAAAAAAAAAAAAGTCAATTTCCGCTAACTTGTGCCAAAAAAAAAATCTTCTATGAACTCGCCATACCCCTCACGGCATACCTTGGGGTGTCTTCTTTCCAAAATGGGGTCACATGTGGGGTATTTATACTGCCCTGGCATTTTAGGGGCCCTAAAGCATGAGAAGAAGTCTGGAATCCAAATGCCTAAAAATGCCCTCCTAAAAGGTACTCATTGGAATTTGGGCCCCTTTGCGCACCTAGGCTCACTCATGTGGTATCGCCGTACTCAGGAGAAGTAGGGCAATGTGTTTTGGGGTGTATTTCTACATATACCCATGCTGGGTGAGAGAAATATCTCTGTAAATTGACAACTTTGTATATATTTTTTAAAAATGTGTCATTTACAGAGATATTTCTCTAACCCAGCATGGGTATCTGTAAAAATACACCCCAAAACACATTGCCCTACTTCTCCTGAGTACGGCAATAAGACACGAGTGACACTTTTTTGCAGCCAAGATGTGCAAAGGGGCCCAAATTCCAATGTGTACCTTTTAGGAGGGTATTTTTACGCATTTGGATTCCAGACTTCTTCTCTCGCTTTAGGGCCCCTAAAATGCCAGGGCAGTATAAATACCCCACAAGTGACCACATTTTAGAAAGAAGACACCCCAAGGTATTATGTGAGGGGCATGTCGAGTTCATAGAAGATTTTTTTTTGGCACAAGTTAGCGGAAATTGACTATTTTTTTTTAATTACAAAGTATCATATTCCACCTACTTGTGACAAAAATTTAATCTTACATGAACTCACCATACCCCTCACAGAATACCTTGGGGTGTCTTCTTTCCAAAATGGGGTCACATGTAGGTATTTATACTGCCCTGGCATTTTAGAGGCCCTAAAGCATGAGAAGTAGTCTGGAATCCAAATGCGTAAAAATGCCCTGTGAAATCCTAAAGGTACTCATTGGAATTTGGGCCTCGCATCTTGGCTGCACATAGGCTCACTCATGTGGTATCGCCGTACTCAGGAGAAGTAGGGCAATGTGTTTTGGGGTGTATTTCTACATATACCCATGCTGGGTGAGAGAAATATCTCTGTAAATTGACAACTTTGTATAATATTTTTATAAAAGTGTGTCATTTACAGAGATATTTCTCTAACCCAGCATGGGTATCTGTAAAATACACCCCAAAACACATTGCCCTACTTCTCTGAGTACGGCAATAAGACACGAGTGACACTTTTTGCAGCCAAGATGTGCAAGGGGCCCAAGTTCAATGTGTACCTTTAGAGGGTATTTACGCATTTGGATTCCAGACTTCTTCTCTCTTAGGGCCCCTAAAATGCCAGGGCAGTATAAATACCCCACAAGTGACCACATTTTAGAAAGAAGACACCCCAAGGTATTATGTGAGGGGCATGTCGAGTTCATAGAAGATTTTTTTTTGGCACAAGTTAGCGGAAATTGACTATTTTTTTTTAATTACAAAGTATCATATTCCACCTACTTGTGACAAAAAATTAATTTTACATGAACTCACCATACCCCTTACAGAATACCTTGGGGTGTCTTCTTTCTAAAATGGGGTCACATGTAGGGTATTTATACTGCCCTGGCATTTTAGGGGCCCCTAATGCGTGAGAAGTAGTTTGGAATCCAAATGCGTAAAAATGCCCTGTGAAATCCTAAAGGTACTCATTGGAATTTGGGCCCCTTTGCGCATCTTGGCTGCAAAAAAGTGTCACTCATGTGGTATCGCCGTACTCAGGAGAAGTAGGGCAATGTGTTTTGGGGTATATTTTTACATATACCAATTCTGGGTGTGAGAAATATCTCTGTAAATGACAACTTTTTAAAAAAAATATATACAAAGTTGTCAATTTACAGAGATATTTCTCTCACCCAGCATGGGTATATGTAAAAATACACCCCAAAACACATTGCCCTACTTCTTCTGAGTACGGTGATACCACATGTGTGCCACTTTTTTGCAGCGTAGGTGTGTAAAGGGGCGTAAAGTCCAACGAGTACTTTTAGGCTTTACAGGGTTGCTCACAATTTAGCCCCGCCCAAAATGCCAGAACAGTAAACACACCCCACAAATGACCTCATTTCGGAAAGTAGACACCCCAAGGTATTCACTGAGGGGCATAGTGAGTCCCTGGGAGATTTTTTTTTTTGCCAGAAGTGAGCAAAAATAGAAACTTTATTATTATTTTTTTTCCCTCAGAAAGTGTCATTTTCCGCTAACTTGTGAAAAAAAATGAAATCATACATGAACTCACCATGCCCCTCCGCGAATACTTTGGGGTGAACACTTATTGCATTTTTTTTTTATCAAAGACATGTAGAACAATAAATTTAGAGAAAAATGTATATAGAAATATATTTTTTTTTACATTTACAACAGAAAGTGAAAAATTTAATTTTTTTGCAAAAATTTTGGTAATTTTTTATTAATATCAAAAAAAGTAAAAATGTCAGCAAGAATGAAAGCTCTATTAGTGAGAAGAAAAGGAGGTAAAATTCATTTGGGTGGTAAATTGTATGTCCGAGCAATAAACCGTGAAAGTAGTGTAGTGCAGAATTGTAAAAAGTGGTCTAGTCATTAAGGGTGTTTAAGCTAGGGGGGACTGAGGTGGATAATGTGGTAAAAGCTGACAACTAAAGTTTCTCACTCTGGAATCCATAGAACCTGTGATGATAATTCACCCTTTAATTGACCCAGTATTGACTCTATACAGGAGATGATGTTCATGAACATTTTCTGATTTCCCCATCACTTATCTAGGGCAGCCATTGTTCCAAACCTAGCAGGGCTGTGCAGCATGGGGAGGATTCTGGGTAAGTTGTCATGTCTTGTCGGAGGTTGCCTGTCCTTTGATGGATATAATAGGAGTTCTTTCTGCATTGTGCCGTGTCTGTGTCTCTGTTCTTGGCTGCAGCTTACATATTATAATGTTAATTATGATAAACAATAGGCTGATTGTAACGAGAGAAGAGGCAGAGGCGGTAAAGCCATGAATTTTCCTTCTGTGATCCATGAAATATACACATTATGCTTGTACCAAGTACAGATACCCAGAGAAACAATGTCAATTTAAAAACATATTAGTAATATAATTATATATGTATCTTCTAGTATATAGTGACATGGACCATACTGGTATAACCTGTGTATCTTCTCTATATGATTATTACATTTGGTATAAATGATACATCTTGTATATAGTGATATGGCCCATGCGGGTATAACCTGTGCATCTTCTATATATGTGCAGCTGGTATAAGCTATACATCTTCTTGTTTAT
Organism: Bufotes viridis; assembly: GCA_033119425.1. Lineage (NCBI taxonomy): Eukaryota > Metazoa > Chordata > Amphibia > Anura > Bufonidae > Bufotes > Bufotes viridis. The sequence goes on along the minus strand of CM065594.1, from coordinate 93,541,023 downwards.
AGTGCATGGATGGTCAACCTGTGGCTCCCCAGCTGTTGTAAAACTACAACTCCCACCATGCCCTGCTGTAGGCTGATAGCTGTAGGCAGTCTGGGCATGCAGGGAGTTGTAGTTTTTCAACAGCTGGAGAGTCTCAGGTTGGCCATCCCTGATATAGTGATATGAGCCATGCTGGTATAACCTGAGCATCTCCTGTATATAAATATATATGTACAGCTGGTATAAGCTATACATCTTTTTTTTTTTCAATTCTTAATATTAATTTTCAGTTTTATAAACAAAGTACTGCTATACATCTTCTTGTGTAGTGCCCTGGAGCAGAGGTACTTTGAAGTCTGGACATTTAAGGACATTTTTCCCTGTTTCCCCGAAGCAAAGTCGACTTTAAGGAGAGTTGAGAGTTAATTTTTAACAGTTGCATCACCCTCTTAGGGTGTCTGGGGTCCACAGCAGAGCTGTGTGACCGTAGACCCCCCAGGGGTGCTGCAGCTTGCCCCCTTATCCCCCCCCCCTTTGGGGCGTACGCTGACAGTGGTCAGCACGCTTTAGCGTCCGGCCAGTGTTAGCGCATCGCCCACCCCGTGCCCCCACACACACACGCACACTGAATAAAGGTTTCTACGAACGCACACACACACTCCCCTATGGCCCGCCGGACGTTCTCGGCTGAGGAGGCATACGCCCAGTTTGCCTCCGAGTCCGAGAGCCCCAGTGAGGACAAGGATGACCCCACGTTCCTTTTGTCATCCGCGTCCTCCTCATCATATAGCGATGAAGATGAGCCCCCAAGGCGGCGGAGATGCTGCCAGGCGGAGCAAGGGGACCGCCATGCTAGGGACCCTGTGGCCCACCCTAGTACAAGCAGCTCTGGAGCTCTCACTAGTTTTCCAGCCCACCAGATAAGTTCATCTGAGCCCCCTACTGGTAAACTTGGATGGTGTACCCCAGATGATTTTCAGCCCTTGATTCCTGATTTTGTTGGTCAACGAGGAATCCAGATTCCCACAGTGGGCTTCACTGAATACGACTATTTTAGTCTTTTTTTTGTGAATCTGATGGTGGAGCAAACGAATCTGTACGCCCAACTGTTCATTGCTCAACACCCGGACTCTTTTTTGGCTAGGTCTGGTGGCTGGACGCCGGTCAGTGCAGCCGAGATGAGGACGTTTTGGGGTCTCATGCTGCACATGGGCCTAGTCAAAAAACCTAGTGCCAGGCTGTACTGGAGTGGGGACGTCCTCCACCAGACCCCACTTTACAGTACGGCCATGACACGCTCCCGGTTTGAGGCCATGCGGAAATGCCTGCATTATGCAGATAATTCAGCATGTCCCCCCCAAGGTGATCCTGCCTATGACCGCCTGTACAAAACCAGGCTGGTCATCTATCACTTCGGGGCCAAATTTTTGGAGGCCTATGTACCTGTAAGGGAGGTTGCGGTTGACGAGTCTCTCATTGCTTTCAAGGGGAGACTCATTTTCCGCCAGTATGTTCCCTCAAATCGGGCGAGGTATGGACTGAGAGTAACTCAGGGTACACTTACAAGTTACCGGTGGAAACCTGTTGCTGGTCAGATATGAGGACAAGAGGGATGTCCTTGTACTGACCACAATTCACGGTAACGGCATCACCCCTGTCCCTGTGCGATGTACCACGGCAACGGTCCTCAAGCCCGATTGTATCGTCGACTACAATCGGTATATGGGAGGAGTTGATCTCTCTGATCAAGTCCTTAAGCCATATAACGGCATGCACAAAACCTGGACATGGTACAAAAAAGTTGTGGTCTACTTGGTGCAAGTTGCCATGTACAACTCTTTTGTACTGTTCCAGTGCGCTGGCAACACAGTGAAATTCCTGCAGTTCTATGAGGCAGTCCTCAAGGCCCTGATCTTTTCTGACCGGGAAAGAGCAGGCCGGAGTACCTCGGGAACTGGAGGCGCCCGGATCGTCCCTGGCCAACACTTTCCAGGTGTGGTCCCCCATACTGGAAAGAAGAAACGGACCCAAAAAAGGTGCAGAGTGTGTCACAGGAGGGGGTTACGAAGGACACCACCACTCAGTGTGACACGTGCCCCGATCATCCGGGCCTCTGCATTATTAGTTGCTTCAGGGAGTACCACACTTCCATGGAGTACTACATTTATTATCCCCTTTTCCACTTAGCCACTGACAATCGGATACAAACATTGGTTCTCAGACTTGAGACACCCAAAAAATTAGGTATTGGCGCGTCCGTAATAATCTGCTTTATAAAATTACCCCATGAACTAACCCCTAAAATGAACACGGTCAAAAAAATAAAATAAAAACTGTGCCAAAACAGCAATTTTTTGGCAAATTTTCAGTTTTAATCAATTTTTTCCAGTAACAAAGCAAGGGTTAACAGCCAAATAAAACTTAAAATTTATTGCCCTGATACTGCAGTTTACAGAAACACCCCAAATGTGGTGGTAAACTGCTGTACGGGCACACGGCAGGGCACAGAAGGAAAGGAATGCCATATGGTTTCTGGAAGGCTGATTTTGATGGCCTTTTTTTGACACCATGTCCCATTTGAAGAACCCTGATGTACCCCTAGAGTATAAATTCCATAAAAATGATCCCATCTAATAAACTACACCCCTCAAGGTATTTAAAACTTATTTTGCAAACTTTGTTAACCTTTTAACCTTTGGTGTTCCTCGAAAGTTTATGGCAAATGGAGATAAAATTTCAGAATTTCTATTTTTGGTAACCTTGCATCACAAAAATGTAATATAGAGAAACCAAAAATCATATGTACCCTAAAAATAGTCTCAACAAAACTGCCTCTTTATCCCGTAGTATTCAAAATGGGGTCACTTTTATGGAATTTCTACCCCAGGGGGGGCATCAGGGGGGCTTCAAATGGGACATGGTGTAGATAAACCAGTCAAGCAAAATCTTCCTTCCAAAAACCACACGGCGCTCCTTTCCATCTACACCCTGCCGTGTGGCCATACAGTAGTTTATGACCACATATGGGGTGTTCCTGGAAACTACAGAATCGGGGCAATAAAAATTGGGTTTTGTTTGGCTGTTAACCCTTGCTTAGTTACTGGAAAAAATGGATTAAAATGGAAATTTTAGCCCGATTTCCCATTAACTCTTGTGAAACACCAAAAGGTTTAACAACGTTTCTAAAATCAGTTTTGAATACTTTGAGAGATGTAGTTTCCAAAATGGGGTCACTTTTAGGAAGTTTCTAACCCAAATGGGCATCAGGGGGGCTTCAAATGGGATATGGTGTAGATAAACCAGTCCAGCAAAATCTGCCTTTCAAAAACCACACGGCGCTCCTTTCCCGCTACGCCCTGCCGCGTGGCCATACAGTAGTTTACGACCACATATGAGGTGTTTCTGAAAACGACAGAATTGGGGCAATAAAATTTGGGTTTTGTTTGTCTGTTAACCTTTGCTTAGTTACTGGAAAAAATAGATTACAATGGAAAATTTGTGAAAAAAATCAAAATTCTGAAATTTTAGCTCCATTTCCCATTAACTCTTGTGAAACACTTCGACGTTTGTAAAATCAGTTTTGAATACTTTGAGGGGTGTAGTTTCTAGAATGGGGTCATTTTTGGATGGTTTCTATTATGTAAGCCTCACAAAGTGACTTCAGACCTGAACTGGTCCCTAAAAAGTGGGTTTTTGAAAAATTTCAAGATTTGCTTCTAAATTTCTAAGCCTCGTAACATCCCCAAAAACTAAAATGGCATTCCCAAAATGATCCATACATGAAGTAGACATATGGGGAATGTAAATTAATAACTTTTTTTGGCGGAATTACTATGTATTATAGAAGTAGCGAATTTGAAACTTGGAAAATTGCTAATTTTTCCAAATTTTTGTTAAATTTGGTATTTTTTTATAAATAAAAATGAATTTTTTTGAGTTCATTTTACCAGTGTCCTGAAGTACAATATGTGACGAAAAAACAGTCTCAGAATGGCTTGGATAAGTAAAAGCGTTTTAAAGTTATTCGCACATAAATTGACACTGGTCAGATTTGCAAAAAATGACCTGGTCCTTAAGGTGAAATATGGCCGTGTCCTTAAAGCGAACCTGTCACCTGGAATTCACATTATAAACCAATAAAAGTACCTTATAGCTGATGACCAGTGTGTTGTCCTCATGTTTTTTTCCGCTTTTCTGCACCTATAATTCATGAAAAAAACGTCTTTTAAACGGCTCTTTTTCTACAGACAAAGTCATGATAGAAGTCAAGGAGGCAGACACTCCTTGACTCCAGGATGTGCCTCCCCCGCCCTAACCCCGCCTCTCAGCAGTTTAATTGACACTCAGCTCCCTGGCCGGGACCGCGCTTGTACAGGCGGCGCATGTGCCGTCGCCCTCCTTTGCAGCGCGGAGTCAAGCGCGATCCTTTCGCTTATGGACGCATGGAGCCTGAGGATTCGGGCGCGCGCGCGTGAGCGAAAGAAGACTGGCCGGCGTCGGGGGACGGCGCATGCGCGAATAAGCAAAAGGATCACGCTGCAAAGGAGGGTGACGGCGCATGCGCCGCCTGTACAAGCGCGGTCCCGGCCAGGGAGCCGAGTGTCAATTAAACTGCTGAGAGGCGGGGTTAGGGCGGGGGAGGCACATCCTGGAGTCAAGGAGTGTCTGCCTCCTTGACTTCTATCATGACTTTGTCTGTAGAAAAAGAGCAGTTTAAAAGACGTTTTTTTCATGAATTATAGGTGCAGAAAAGCGGAAAAAAACATGAGAACAACACACTGGTCATCAGCTATAAGGTACTTTTATTGGTTTATAATGTGAATTCCAGGTGACAGGTTCGCTTTAAGGGGTTAAAGAGCATGTTTTGGAGGGAAAAGGCCAGACTTGTTTACCAGCAAAACCAGACAGACTGACCTTTTGAATGTCTAGTTTAGCTATGTTATTATGTCTGAAAACCTGTTTTTGTCTGGAAAAACTACGATGTCATTGCCATTAGGTATCACTGAGGCGCTAATGTAAGTCTATGACAGATGGGAGTTGTAACTTTGTATCTGTTTATGCTGAGTTTTTCCACCCCTCTCACTAAAAGGATCTAGCTTAGGCTTCTTTCACACTGGCGTTAGGCTTTTCCAGCAGGCTGTTCTGGCAGGGGTCTGTACTAACGTTTGCACACTGCCGGAAGTCCGTCCTGGCCCTATTCACTACAATGGTCATGGGCCGTGGGTGCAGCCTCAGCACTGCAAACATGCCGAGAGGTGGCTGGACAAAAACTGCAGATCCTGACTCTCTGGACTTATTTCCCATTGGGGTACACCATGACTTACCATCCCTTCTGGAGAGCAGCAACAGATGGTGACACCTCGACGGTGTCCGGGGGACCCCGAGTAGCGTTGGTTCTCTTCTTGTATATAGTGATATAGAGCAAGCTGGTATAACCTGCACATCTTCTGTAAATAATTAGATATGTACAGCTGGTATAAGTTATATGTTATGTTCCGTATGTAATTATATATGGACAACTAGTATAATTGATTGTTCATTCTCTTCTATATAGTGATATTTTCCATGCTGGAATTACTTTGGCATTTTTGGTATAAAATTATCTGCATTCACCTAGTATCTATAGTATTCTATGCATACCGTCTGTAGGAGTTGACCTTGGTTGGATCCGTTTTTCATTCATTTGATGGTGATCTTTGAGGTTTACCTCTAAGCAGCCAGACATTCCCTTGTTACTGGTAATATTTAGAAAATCTGATAAACTGTTTCCTAGGACAATCTGTTCACGCTTCAAGCCGGACTGTTCTGTATATATTGCACACTTCAGAGTAAAAGTCATTTATTCAACACACATTAATAGCTGACATATGATCAAGACAGATTTACATTACCATTGAAATGAAAAAGTCAGAGAGTGGCAATAATCACTCTAATGCCAGACTTATGGTTAGGTCCCTAGTGACATTGTGTAAAAAGTCCCCAAACCTCTCATACCAGAAACTAATTATATAGCTAGTGATCGTGTGATCAGAACGGCGGAGGGCCGACACCCGTAACCCTCCCCGATCAGCTGTTTGAAGAGAAGGCCGTGCTCGTGCAAGTGCAGCCTTCCCTTCATTGTTTACCTGCTTGCGATCCACATCTCAGAGGTGAGTAGGTGTAATTACAACTAAGCCGTCACATTCACTTCTTTGGGATGGCTCCTTCCCAGGGGCAGACTGAGAACCCTCAGGGCCCCCGGGCAAAATAAATCAAGGGCCCCCTTCCAGGCCCCACCCATGCCCTACCTCCAGCCACGCCCATGGTTTACCTCCAGCCACACCTATATCCCGCCTCCACTACCTGGTCACACCGCCATCGTTATGCCTCTGATCCCATCACTACAGAAATACAGGGCACTTACCTATTACGTCCAGTGACGTCTTCTTTGATGTAGATGTTTTCTGTCCTCGTCTTCTCCTTTCAGACCTTCAGACCAGACCGCCATGTTGTCGCCATTTTCCATCTCTGCAGTTTAACAAAAAAAAATCTCAGTTTACTACTTTTCCATCATCCTCCCATCTTCTGGACAAATCATCCTACTACCCCCAATACTGTGCCGCTGTGCTCCCCAATACTACACTGCAGAAACAGATAATACCCCTGGTAATACTAGTACCACACAGAGCCCCCATATAAAATACCCATTCTTTGTGGCCTCAGTAGAAGCCCCCATAGTGCCCCATAATAATGTGCCAGTAACACGTGCCTCTCCATGCCACCACATGTGCCAGTAATAAGTGCCTCTCTTGTGCCTCTCCCCATGTGCCAGTAATAAGTGCCTCTCTTGTGCTTCCCCCATGTGCCAGTAGCCCCCCTTATTATGTGCCAGTAGCCCCACCCCATATGTGCCAGTAGTCCCCCTTATGTGCCAGTAGCCGTCCCCTTATGTGCCAGTAGTCCCCCTTATGTGCCAGTAGCCCCCTTATGTGCCAGTAGCCCCCTTATGTGCCAGTAGCCCCCTTATGTGCCAGAAGTCCCCCTTATGTGCCATTAGGCCCCCTCATGTGCCATTAGTCCCCCTCATGTGCCATTAGTCCCCCTCATGTGCCAGTAGCCCCTCTTATGTGCCATTAGTCCCCTTATGTGCCAGTAGTCCCCTTATGTGACAGTAGCCGTTCCCCTTATGTGCCAGTAGCTGTCCCCCTTATGTGCCAGTAGCAGCCCCTTAAGTGCCAGTAGTGCCTCCTTATGTGCCAGTAGCCCCCTTATGTGCCAGTAGTCCCCTTATGTGCCAGTAGCCGTCCCCCCTTATGTGCCAGTAGCTGCCCCCCTTATGTGCCAGTAGCCCCCCTTATGTGCCAGTAGTGCCCCCTTATGTGCCAGTAGCCCCCCTTATGTGCCAGTAGTCCCCCCTTATGTGTAATTAGGCCCACCTCATGTGTTATTAGTCCCCCCTCATGTGCCAGTAGCCCCTCTTATGTGCCAGTAGCCGTCCCCTTTATGTGTCAGTAGCCCCCTTATGTGCCAGTAGCTCCCTTTTGTGCCAGTAGCCCCCTTTTGTGCCAGTAGCCCCCCCTTATGTGCCAGTAGCCGTCCCTCCTTATGTGCCAGTAGCTGTCAACCTTATGTGCCAGTAGCTGTCCACCTTATGTGCCAATAGCAGCCCCCCTTAAGTACCATTAGTCCCCCTTAAGTGCCAGTAGCCCCAAGAAAAAAAAAAAAAGAACACCTATACTTACCTCCAGTGATGCGATGCGATGCAGGCCTCTTTCGGCCTGTGTCTCAAGCTGTACCGCTCCGGCGGCGCGATGACGTCATCGCGCCGCCTGCACTGGCCTCTGATGTGCTGGCAGCCTATCAGAGGAACAGGGAGAGGACACGCCTCTCCCTCCTCTGCCACTGCACGGAGATGAGCGCAATGGAAGCGCTCATCTCCTGATGTCCCCTGCTGCCGCATCTGCCCTGGGAATGGGCCCCCTACTGGCCACGGGCCCTCGGTCCATGCCCGAGTGCCCTAATGGTCAGTCCGCCCCTGCTCTTTCCTATACACTTGAATAGGAAGGAGCCATCCGATTGAAGTGAATGGGATGGCATAGGTGTAATTACACTGCTCAACGTTGCAGTGTTGATGGTGAGCAGGTAAACAAGGAAGGGAAGGATGCGCTTGCACCAGCACAGCCTTCTCTTCAAAAAGCTAATTGGCTGGGGTGCCAAGTGTCAGTCCCCCGCCGATCTGATATTGACGACCTATCCTGAGAATACGTCATCAATATTAACCCTTTCAGTATGGAGCCACTTTTCACCTTAAATCCCATGCCGATTTTTACAAATCTGACATGTGTCACTTTATGTGGTAATAACTTTGGAATGCTTTACTTATCCAAGCAATTCCGAGATTGTTTTCTCATGACACATTTTACTTCATGTGGTAAATTTGAGTCGATAAATTTCACCTTTATTTATAAAATAATCCAAAATTTACCAAAAATGTGGAAAAATTCACAATTTTCAAAATTTTTATTTCTCTACTTTTAAGACAGATAGTAATATCTCATAAAATGGTTATCAATGAACATTCCCTGAATGTCTGCTTTGTGTTGGCATAATTTTGTAAATGTCATTTAATTTTTTTAGGACTTTAGAAGGCTTAGAAGTTTAGTAGCTATTTTTTAAATTTTCAACAAAATTTCTAAAACCATTTTTTTAAGCACCCATTAGGTTATAAAGTGATTTTGAGGGGCTTACCTAATGGAAACCACTCATAAATGACCCCATTTTAGAAACAACACCCCTCAAATTATTCATAACTGATGTTACAAACTTTGGTAACCATTGAGGTGTTCCACAAGAATTAGCAGAAAATGGAGGTGAAATTTAAAAATTTCACTTTTTTGGTAGATTCTTTGTGTTAATCATTTTTTTCTTTCAACACAGCAAGGGTTAACAGCAAAATAAACCTCAATATACATTACTGTGATTCTGCCATTTACAGAAACACCCCATATGTGGCAGTTAGGTGCTCTGTGGGCACGTGGCAAGGAGTGCCATATACATTTTGGAAGCAGATTTTGCGTACCCCTACAGTGGAAATCCTCAAAAAGTGACCTCATTTTGGAAACTACACCTTTTAAAGAATGTATTAAAGGGGGTACTGACCACTTTGACCCACTAAGCGTTTTACGGAAGTCGGAAACACTTGGCTGTGAAAATCAAAAGTTTCATTTCTTCCAATAAAGTGTTGCTTTAGCCTCAAATTATTCATTTTCGCAAGGGGTAACAAGAGAAAAAGAACCCCATAATGTTTTACCCATTTTCTCCTGAATACGGCAACACCCCATATGTGGTGGTAAACTGCTGTGGGGGCACATGGCAGGACTCAGAATGGAAGGAGCATCATATGGCTTTTGCAGCGCAGATTTTGATGGATTGGTTTACGGGTGCCATTGGTTTTAATTTTTTAAGTGATCGTCTTATCTGGGGACTCATTTTTTGTGGGATGAGGTGACGGTGTGATTGGTACCATTTTGGGGTACATAAGACTTTTTGATCGCTTGGTATTACATTTTTTGTTAGGCAAGGTAAAAAAAAATCTGTTTTGGCATAGTTTTTATTTTTTTACAGCATTCACCTGAGGTGGCATATACAGTTGTGTTCAAAATGATTCAACCCCCACTGAAATTGAGTGTTTTGGCCAGTTTGACATTGATTTTGATCATTTCAGTCATATTGTTTACAATTAAATCAAAGAGGCACTTGTAAGTCAGACAAATATAACATAACATTTATAATGAAATAACCACAAATGTCTTTTCTGTGCTCACATCATTATCAGTTTTATTCAACCCCCAAGTGACATTCAATCTTAGTACTTAGTACAACATCCTTTTCCAGTTATAACAGCTTTTAAACGTGAAGCATAGCTTGACACAAGTGTCTTGCAGCGATCTACGGGTATCTTCACCTGTTCTTCATGGGCAAAAACCTCCAGTTCAGTCACATTCTTAGGCTTGCGCGCTGCAACTGCTTTCTTTAAGTCCCACCAGAGGTTCTCAATCGGATTTAAGTCTGGTGACTGCGATGGCCACTTCAAAATGTTCTATCCTTTAATCTGCAACCATGCTCTAGTGTACTTGAGGTATGCTTGGGATCATTGTCCTGTTGAAAGGTCCAACGCCTCCCAAGCCTCAGGTTTGTGACGGACTGCATCACATTTTCATCCAATATCTCCTGGTACTGAAGAGAATTCATGGTACCTTGCACACGCTGAAGCTTCCCTGTACCTGTAGAAGCAAAACAGCCCCAAAGCATGATTGACCCCCCGCCATGCTTTACAGTAGGCAAGGTGTTCTTTTCTTCATAGGCCTTGTTCTTCCTTCTCCAAACATAGCGTTGATCCATGGGCCCAAACAGTTCTAATTTTGTTTCATCAGTCCACAGAACACTATCCCAAAACTTTTGTGGTTTGTCCACATGACTTTTGGCATACTGCAGTTGACTCTTCTTATTCTTTGGAGACAGCAAGGGGGTGCGCCTGGGAGTTCTGGCATGGACTCTGCCAGCAGAATAGTGAGTGCAGCTCTGGAGTATAATACAGGATGTAACTCAGGATCAGTACAGGGTAAGTAATGTAATATATGTATATAGTGACTCCACCAGCAGAATAGCAAGTGCAGCTCTGGAGTATAATCCAGCATCAGGATCAGTACAGCGTAAATAATGTAATGTATGCACTGTACACAATGTTCCCCAGTGGAATAATGAGTCTCCACCCTTTCACAATCTCCCCTTTCGAAGTCCAATCCGTCCGCATCTTCTCTCTTTCTAACCTCCAAATACCTACCGTCTACCATCCACCAGGCCCTATTACTTCTTTTTTTCACCATTTCAATACCTGGATTCTACATTTCCTTTCCGCAGACATCTCCACCATTATCAACATCCCTATTGACACACAAAACTCAACTGCCTCCAAACTTCTATCTCTTACTGCCTCCTCACACAATGGTCCTCCACAGCCACCCACAGTGACTGACACACTCTAGACCTTGTCTTCACTCACCTCTGCTCCATATCTGATTTATTATTTCTCTCCTTTCCCCCTCTCAGACCACAATCTCGACCACTCTCTCCTCAACTGCCGCTCCAATCCATAAACTAACACACCCTCGTATAAGCCTCAAACACCTCTCTATTCACACATTCTTGGACTCATCGCCCTCCGGGGTAATCCTAAAACATAGCATTTATTGATACAATTAAAATCGATTATGTCCACTAATAATGTGCAAATACATATAAACAATGGGGATATAGGGTATATGAACCCCCACTATACAATGATAGAGAACATTATAAATCCCAAACAGAGAAAATCCCAAACACGGCGGCACCTAAAACCAGCACGTCCTACCAGTACCGAGGGACATTAAACGGATCCTTGTCTGGTCGCAAAAGCAATGTCCTGCCGTTGCCACGATCATGTCAAATCAGATATATAGGATGGCAGTCAACACACACGCTGTAGGGTTCCTATTAATGCCCTGTGGCTAGCTAAACACTGCACCCTGATACTAGTGAAAAGTAGCAGCCTCACCACAGGGCACTCGTCCTGATAAGGGCGACCCCGTCCGGAACCTGTCTCTCAGCAAAGAATACTATATGTCCCTACAAACAAACAATAACTCCCTACACGCATGTTTCACTGCTAGGACAAAAAAGCAGCTCATCAGGGGAGAGAAATGCCAGGAAAAGCTAACTGGATAAAAGCCAAAAATCCCAGGCTACAAATGAGAAAAAAACCACCAGATTAATGGAGTTTAAATATGCTGGTATACAGGGGTACCAAGATAGTGGGACCCCCAGAGCAAAACCTTACAGATGGGAGGTAGTGGATAGTGCAGAGCTGGTTTTAGGTGCCACCATGCACCCAATTTCTTTGTTTTGCTCTGTTTGGGATTTATAATGTTGTCTATCATTGTATAGCGGGGGTTCATATACCCTATATCCCCATTGTTTATATGTATTTGCATAATCGATTTTAATTGTATCAATAAATGCTATGTTTTGGGATTACCCCTTGATTAATATAGTTGGATCCCTGGTAATCTGTAGTGCAGGCACTTATCAGTCTTGTCTCAAGCTGTTAATTTATACTCATCGCTATCCGCCATATCTTTCCTTTATGATGCTGACACAGATGCTGCTTTCTACAACACCACAATTACTTCAACCCTTGACTCAGTTGCCCCTCTCACACACAACGGAACTTGGCTAATCAATCAATAACCCTGGCATACTCACCAGACAATAAAACTGAAGCAAGCTTACAGAGTTGCAGAACGACGCTGGAAGAAAACCCACTCTAAGGGTCCATTCACACGTCCGTTGTGTTTTGCGGATCCACGGATCCGCGGATCCGCAAAACACGGACATCGGCGTGTGCGTTCCGCAATCTGCGGACCGCGCATCGCCGGCCTCATAGAAAATGCCTTTTCTTGTCGCAATTGCGGACAAGAATAGGACATGTTCTATATTTTCGAGAAGCACAATTGCGGACCCGGAAGTGCGGATCCGCAGTGCGGACCCGGCCGGGACATCGTCTGTCCCCATTGAAACTAATGGGTCCGCAATTCCGTTCCGCAAAATGCGGAATGGAATTGCGGGCGTGCGTGAAATGGACCCCATGGGTCCATTACACGACCCGGCAATTCCATCATTCCGCATTTTGCGGAGCGGAATTGCGGCCCATTAGATTCAATGAGGGACGAGACAATGTCCCGGCCGGTCCGGGCACTGCGGATCCGCACTTCCGGTTCCGCAATTATGCCTCCCGGAAAAATAGAATATGTCCTGTTCTGGGTCCGTACTGCGACATAGAACAGGTCATATTCTATGAGAGTGCCGCTCTGGAGTATAATCCAGCATCAGGATCAGTACAGCGTAAATAATGTAATGTATGCACTGTACACAATGTTCCCCAGTGGAATAATGAGTCTCCACCCTTTCACAATCTCCCTTTCAAGTCCAATCCGTCCGCATCTTCTCTCTTTCTAACCTCCAAATACCTACCGTCTACCATCCACCAGGCCCTATTACTTCTTTTTGACCATTTCAATACCTGGATTCTACATTTCCTTTCCGCAGACATCTCCACCATTATCAACATCCCTATTGACACACAAAACTCAACTGCCTCCAAACTTCTATCTCTTACTGCCTCCTCACACAATGGTCCTCCACAGCCACCCACAGTGACTGACACACTCTAGACCTTGTCTTCACTCACCTCTGCTCCATATCTGATTTATTATTTCTCTCCTTTCCCTCTCAGACCACAATCTCGACCACTCTCTCCTCAACTGCCGCTCCAATCCATAAACTAACACACCTCGTATAAGCCTCAAACACCTCTCTATTCACACATTCTTGACTCATCGCCTCCGGGGTAATCCTAAAACATAGCATTTATTGATACAATTAAAATCGATTATGTCCACTAATAATGTGCAAATACATATAAACAATGGGGATATAGGGTATATGAACCCCCACTATACAATGATAGAGAACATTATAAATCCCAAACAGAGAAAATCCCAAACACGGCGGCACCTAAAACCAGCACGTCCTACCAGTACCGAGGGACATTAAACGGATCCTTGTCTGGTCGCAAAAGCAATGTCCTGCCGCTGCCACGATCATGTCAAATCAGATATATAGGATGGCAGTCAACACACACGCTGTAGGGTCCCTATTAATGCCCTGTGGCTAGCTAAACACTGCACCCTGATACTAGTGAAAAGTAGCAGCCTCACCACAGGGCACTCGTCCTGATAAGGGCGACCCCGTCCGGAACCTGTCTCTCAGCAAAGAATACTATATGTCCCTACAAACAAACAATAACTCCCTACACGCATGTTTCACTGCTAGGACAAAAAAGCAGCTCATCAGGGGAGAGAAATGCCAGGAAAAGCTAACTGGATAAAAGCCAAAAATCCCAGGCTACAAATGAGAAAAAAACCACCAGATTAATGGAGTTTAAATATGCTGGTATACAGGGGTACCAAGATGGTGGGACCCCCAGAGCAAAACCTTACAGATGGGAGGTAGTGGATAGTGCAGAGCTGGTTTTAGGTGCCACCATGCACCCAATTTCTTTGTTTTGCTCTGTTTGGGATTTATAATGTTGTCTATCATTGTATAGCGGGGGTTCATATACCCTATATCCCCATTGTTTATATGTATTTGCATAATCGATTTTAATTGTATCAATAAATGCTATGTTTTGGGATTACCCCTTGATTAATATAGTTGGATCCCTGGTAATCTGTAGTGCAGGCACTTATCAGTCTTGTCTCAAGCTGTTAATTTATACTCATCGCTATCCGCCATATCTTTCCTTTATGATGCTGACACAGATGCTGCTTTCTACAACACCACAATTACTTCAACCCTTGACTCAGTTGCCCCTCTCACACACAACGGAACTTGGCTAATCAATCAATAACCCTGGCATACTCACCAGACAATAAAACTGAAGCAAGCTTACAGAGTTGCAGAACGACGCTGGAAGAAAACCCACTCTAAAGAAGACTTCATCTCATACAAACAGGCTGTTCTCAAATTCAAGTCTGCACTCACTTCTTCTAAACAGGACTACTTCACTACTCTCATATCAACTCTTTCCCGGAAACCCAAACAACTGTTTAATACCTAATTCTCAGTTCTGTCCCCTGGTGCCACCCACACACCCTTCATCTCATCTGAAGACTTTGCCTCATATTTTAAAGACAAAATCAACCGTGAAAGCTTCAAACAATCCCCACTAACCCACTATACAGCTGCCCAGTCTCTTCCTACATTACCCAATTTACCACTGCCACAGAAGAAAAGCTTTCCACCTTAATCTCCAAGTCACACCTCACCACCTGTGCCCTTGACCCAATCCCATCCCACCTCATCCTCAACCTCACCACTACAGTCGCCCAACTCTTCAACCTATCCCTAACCACTGGTGTCTACCCTTCCTCTTTTAAACATGCAACCATCACGCCCATAATTAAGAAGCTCTTCTTTATCCAGCTATCGCACCATCTCACTACTCCCATTCGCATCATAACTCCTAGAACAACATGTCCATCTTGAACTGTCCTCCCACCTTTCATCTCACTCACTTTTTGATCAGCTGCAATCCAGCTTCAGACCCGATCATTCCACTGAAACTGTCCTAACCAAAGTCACCAACGATCTGCTAACTTCCAAAGCTAAATGTAATTACTATGTGTTCCTCCTCCTTATCCTTTCCTCTGCTTTTGATACTGTTGACCACTCTCTCCTGTTAACAAACCCTTTCTTCCCTTGTCATCAAAGACCTGTCCCTCTCCTGGATCTCCTTGTACCTCACTAACAGAACCTTCAGTGTTTGTCATTATCCACCATCTCCTCATCACGCCCCATTTCTATTGGTGTCCCTCAAGGCTCTGTCCTGAGTTCCCTACTTTTCTCCATTCATATGTTCAGCCTGGGACAGCTCATAGAGTCCCATGGCTTTCAATACCACCTTTATGTTGGTGACACTCAAATCTACCTCTCTGGCCCAGATGTCACTTCCCTGCTATCCAGAATCCCAGCATGTCTGTCAGCGATATCTTCATTCTTCTCCTTCCCATTCTTAAAACTGAACATGGAGAAAACTGAATTCATTGTCTTTCCCCCATAACACTCAGCCTACCTACCTGACCTATCCATTACAGTTAATAGCACAATGCTTTCTCCAGTCTCACAGGTCCGCTGCCTAGATAACATTTGATTCTGTTCTGTCCTACATCCAAACCCTCACCTCCACTTCCTGCTTTCAAGTTAAGAACATCTCTTGTATTCGCTCTTTCCTGATCCCTGAGTCGACTTAAATGCTAGTGCATGTCCTTGTCATCGCCCACCTGGACTACTGCAACATTCTCCTCTGTGGCCTCCCATCTAGCACTCTCGCTCCCCTCCAATCTATTCTCAACTGCCTGGTTAATCCACTTCTCCAATCATTTCTCCTCTGGCTCCCACCTCTGCCAATCCCATCCCTTCACTGGCTCCCTATTGCCTAGCAAATTCAGTTTAAAATACTAACAACTACATATAAGGCCATCTGCAACCAGTCTCCTCCTTACATCTCTGATCTGCTTTCTCGATATAGCCCCACTAGTAATTTCCAATCCTCACAGGACCTACTTCTCTGTCTTCCTTTACACAATCGACTACAAGATTTCTTACGTGACTCTCCCATACTCTGGAACTCGCTACCCCAGCACGTTAGACTTTCCTCCAACATCCATCCTTCAAAAGTAATCTGAAAACAGATCCCCACCTACTCTGTCCTTCCCCCTTACCTTGCAGATTGTAGGCTCTTGTGGGTAGAATCCCCCCCCCCCTGTACCAGTCTGTTAATAGATTCTTGTATTTTTATATTATGTATTTGTAACCCCCTCTTGATGTAGAGCTCCATGATAGATAATAATAGTGAGGGAGGAGAGTTTGTGTAGAGGATGAGCAATAGGAGGAGAGAGTTATGGAAAAGTAAGGAGCCAAAGGTGTCTGGGCAGAAAATTTAACAGATGGGAGTCAGAAATCTTCATGATAGTCCAGGCCAGATGGCGGAGAAAAGGGAAATCAGAGAGGATGTCACCTGTCAGTCAAAACCCTTTCCATTAATGTATCTGGAAGTGTCTCTAAATAAATAGAATTGCTTTGTTATGCATGAAGGGGTTGTCGTATTTTTTATTTTTTTTTAAAGCTGGGAATGCTTAAAATAATAAAGTTACAAATACTCACCTGTTTAATTACTCCTATACTCTAGCAGCACTACACCTGTGCCTGCCCATTTCCACTTACTTCTGGGCTGCGGTCAAGTGCCATCTAACCATGTGACTGCTGCAGCCAATATGTGGCGTCAGGGGTATCACAACTGGGCAGCTTTTCCATTCAAGAACCAAATGGCCACTACTGCATCTCCTTCAGGCATTGTCAACCAACTTTATTATGTCTTGCTGATCATTGCTTTGTTTTCATTATACAGCCCTTCTTCATATCGCTGAAGCATAACCAGGTGTACCCTCATTACCCACCTCATCGATATCCCGCTGCACTCTACTTCCCAATTCCTACTTGACTCACAGAAAATGCCAAGAAAGGCCTAATCAAGCATTCACTGGTTGAGGTGGGTCTCCTGGCTTTCCTGGCATGTCGAGCAGGGACCAGGAAGTGAAGGGCAGTGGGAACTGAACCAGTTTTGGAACCGTAGCTGTAATAAATTTGTGGCGGTGATTATGGTTTGTTACTTATTTGTAACCCTGCTTCTCTCTACTTCCTGGTCACATCTCAACACACAGGAAATGGCTGCAATGCCAAGTCAGCCATTCACTGGATGCTCGGTGATCCACTCTGAATGGCAGCATTGAGGGATCAGTGAGTACCTTTTTATATACCTAACCCATTTGTCTCTTTATTTTTTGGTAAATGTTACCCTCCCCCCTTCCTGTCAACCCCTTTAATTCCAATCCCATTCCTATATGGTGCGGGCTCCATGTGGTAAAAAGCATTCTCACAGTAGAAAGGAACATTTCTGATGCAAAGCAGGTCTCTGAAAATACCAGCATCTTCTGTGCATAAATTTTCAACATACATCCCGCCAGCAGCGTTCAGCTGTGCACCAGAGAGACAATTCATTAATGGGACTTCACCTCCGAGATATTAAGCAATAAAATGGTGATGAACAGTCTGCTATGGCCACGGTGTCAGAATCCACTGGGTTTGTTTTATGGAGAGCAGGCTGATCGTAAGTTACCCGTAAACCTGTGCGTTAGACTATGGTTTAGGATTTCATTATTGAACTATTCAATAGGCCCCACAGATTGCAGCAACGAATGCAGCATTTTTACTGAGGTTTCGCCTTATTTAATGCATCTACCCTACCCTCTTATTCAATTTTTTATTCCCGCCCCCCCCCCCCTTCCTTCCCCACCACACACAATTTTATACATTGCAGCACCATTCTATCTGTGTGGGGCCTCAATTGTTGTTTATCCTGGGCTTACTGGTTTGTGAACATAATGTTATAACTATTGTGAAGACTGACACCTACATAGGCAGTGCACTAGGGAAAAGGGAGAATGTACATTCAATGTATAAGTTGAATAGTACCCTGCATGTAGTGCACAAATAGCTATAGCAGTCTGTGCCCAATTTTCAATATGATATTGGATATTTTTTTTGTTTGAAGGGGCAACCTTTATTACCCACCTTAAAGAATTTTTTGATTTCCCATGTGCCCTCTTTTTTTTTTTTAACCTGATGTCTTTTTATGGCAATCGCCAGTCTTGCTTCATTATGCTGGCACAGGCTGCTGCATGCAGTGGTGCTGCCAAACCCTGCCAATATCACTGGTTGCCATAAACCCTTTTCCCCTAGCTTCCAGTTAGCAGGATCAGGAGCCTATCGGGTGTAAGCGCATGTGCAGTACCCCAGATGTGCAAATTGTTTGTCATGTCATGTTATGCACTATTATGTGCATCCAGAATGACCTGGTATGACCTGGTATGGTTGGCAGGGACAGGGTTAACCACCCTGTTCTTCCCCTTGTAAGAGGGTGCAAGGTGTCATATTTGATGGCAGGTACGTGTCACCGAGGTTGCTGGCCTCGGTGAGGTAAGAGCCGGGTTTTTTTGTCTGCAGCAGCTAGTGCTGTTTGACTCTGTTAAATAGCATGGCTGCAAAGCCGATCCGGGCCGGCTCTTACCGGGAGCAGCTAAAGTGTAGGGTGGGTGGCTGCTCCCCATGATCCAGTCCTGGTTTTGGGCTGGGTATAAAACACAGCCAGCAGCTGTGTCTGAGGTGTGATTATCCTGGAGCTGCTAACAGGGCTCTGGAGTTCTCTGTCCTGGAGGAAAGAGCTCAGCAAGGAGGTGGCTTTTGTTCCTGGCTACCTGAAGGTGGATTCTCCTGCGGCTGGGCCGACAGCCTGGTGCGAACCTGCACCTACACCTCCCAGGTGACTGAACCTGTGTTGGCCTGTTTTGTTTTGCCTCCTTGTTTCTGACATGTGTGAATTACCACCGAAAGACTGTTTGCTGTGTATTTTTGTGTCAGTGTGAATAAAACACTGTTTATTGCACATCCTGGACTCTTTGTTTTGCCTCGGTACTGCACCCGCACCGCTGTCTACCAGAGCGACTCCCCACATTTGGTGTCGGATGCGGGCATGCGCAGTGAGGCTGGCGTGAACGCCGAAGTTTTTTTTTGCTAAAGTGCATGATATATATTAAGCCAGCAAAGTTGCAAGCAGGAATTTCTGGCAACATGGAGGCTGCTGTGAAGGCTCTCATAGAGGCTAACGTGCAGCAGCGGGAGACCAACCAGCTACTGCTACAACATGTGATGGCGTTACAGGCGGCAGGAGCGTCCCACCACGCCCATGATGCCCGGAAAGCGGTCCGTGCGGCGATCCCAAAGATGACCCCCGCAGACGACGTGGAGACATACCTGGCGGTCTTTGAGAAGGTCGCCGTGAGGGAAAAGTTACCCCGTGACCAGTGGGCCGAGGTGGTTGCTCCGCTCCTGGCATCCGGACCCCAGCAAGTTTTTTTGATTTGGCAGATGACCAGGCTGCTGACTATTCCACGGTGAAGGGGGAGATCCTGGCCAGACTGGGGGTAAACGTGTTGGTCCGGGCTCAGCGGGTCCACCAGTGGGACTTTAAAGCGGCTGAACCCGCCAGGCCGCAGTACTATGAGTTGCTGCACCGGTTGCAAAATGGCTGCAGCCTGACATTCTAAGTCCGACTGCTATGCTGGACCGTCTGCTGGCTGACATGTTTTGGAGGGCCTTGCCTTACCCCCTTCAGCACTGGATCGGCCAGGTATCCCCCACCAATGCCCTTGAGATGGTCGACCTGGTGGAGCGATATGAGGCCACCAGAAACCTGCAGGGGGTTCTTTTGGGAGGGGGCCAGTCAAACCCCGGAAATCTCCACCCCAGTCCCGGCGGCCGGCCAAACCCGCCCGGGATGTACCCCTTGCAGATCCATCCCCAGTGGTCTGCTGGCAGTGTCGGGAGCCTGGACACATAGGGCCAACTGTCCCCATCGGGGGAACCCATGGAGACTAATTATGGGTACCGGGCTTCCATGTATGCCCGGAGACTGTGTGCGACCGGCACCCCGAGACAATAGACAATCGTCATCTGTGCCAGGTGCAAGTCGGGGATAACCTGGCAGTGGCGCTGTTGGACTCAGGGAGCCTGGTAACCCTGGTAAGTGCTGCCCTGGTACAGCCCACCCAGTATACGGGCCGGAAAGTTGGTGTGGTGTGCATACACGGAGACTTAAAGGACTATCCCACTGCTGTAATGTCTCTGTCCACGGCGGCCGGCACCTGGACTTGTGAAGTGGCGATCTCCACAAAGCTACCGTATGAACTAATAATTGGGAGAGACTTCCTGGTTTTGCGTCACTGTGGCCTGAGATGAAAGTGACTAATAGCCCTGAGACAGGGGTAACCCTAGCAGAGTGGCCTGATACCCCTGGAAGGCCAGAACCCTGGGAGTCCGAGTCTGAAGGGCCAGCGGTAGGGGTGACCACTGCTGCAGCGGTAGTGGGGGAGACAACCCCACTGAGTGTAATGGTGGGAGACACGGAGGACTTGCCACCGGGGCCTGAGTTGGCAGACCTCAATGTCTCCGGGAAAATTTTGGGACCGCACAACACCGGGACCAAACCCTAACCAGGGCCTGGGAGAATGTGCTGGAAATTGATGGTAAACCCCAGAAACCAGGGGCTGAATTAATGTTTCCGCGATTCATTGTTCTGCAGGATATGTTGTATCGGGTGAACCAAATCCGAGGTGAACCTGTTGAACAGTTGGTGGTGCCCACAGCGTATCGCAAGCTTGTCATGGAGCTTGCCCACCAACATGTTCTTGGGGACACCTGGGGTGGCAGAAAACCCAGGACCGCATACTGCAGCGGTTTTATTGGCCCAGTGTGTTCAAGGAGGTAGAAAATTATTGTAAGTCCTGTCCAACCTGTCAGATAACTAGCCCCCAGCCACATTTCCGTAGTCCTCTGGTACCTCTGCCAATTATTGAAGTACCGCTTGAGCGAATCGCTATGGATTTAATTGGGCCTGTACCAAGGTCTGCCAGGGGCCACCAACACATTCTGGTAGTTCTCGACTATGCCACTCGGTATCCGGAGGCGGTGCCTCTGCGACATACCTCAGCTAAGCTCATTGCCAAAGAGTTAATGGAGATGTTTTCCCGTGTGGGCCTGCCAAAAGAGGTTCTGACAGACCAAGGGACCCCTTTATGTCCAAAGTAATGAGGGAACTGTGTAAATTGTTGCGTATAAAGCAGTTACGGACGTCCGCTTACCATCCGCAAACAGACGGTCTTGTGGAGAGGTTTAACCAAACTCTAAAAAATATGTTAAAGAGGGTGGTGTCTAGAGATGGGAAGGACTGGGATCTGCTTCTGCCCTATCTCATGTTCGCAGTGCGAGAGGTGCCCCAGGCCTCTACTGGGTTCTCGCCCTTCGAACTGCTTTATGGCAGACACCCTCGGGGCCTGTTGGATATCGCCAAGGAAGCATGGGAACAACAGCCTGTCCCCCACAAAAGTGTCATTGAGTATGTCGCCCAGATGCAGGAACGGATGGAAAGGGTGTTGCCCTTGGTCCGGGAGCATATGGAGGCAGCGCAACAAGCCCAGAGTAGGGTGTACAATCGTCAGGCTCGGGTACGGGACTTCAATCCGGGAGATCGGGTTTTGGTTCTGGTACCCACCCTTGACAGCAAATTCCTAGCTAGGTGGCAGGGCCCCTATGAGGTGATCGAGAAGGTAGGGGAAGTAATTACAAAGTACACCAGCCAGGCGGCGCAAGCCGGAGCAGGTGTACCACGTGAATTTACTTAAGCCGTGGAAAGATAGGGACGCGGCCGACGACCACAGCCCCCGGCCAGGGCTTCTAGGTGAAAAGGGTCCAGCCCCACAGTTCGAGGCCTGTGAAGCAGTAACCACGGTGAAAATTGCAGACAGCCTGTCTTCCAAACAAGTTCAGGAAGTCAGGAGTTCCTCAGTCGGAACACGGATGTGTTCTCGGACCTCCCTGGCCGCACGTCTCTCATCCGACATGACATCGCCACTGAGCCGCAGGCCAAGGTCCGGTTAAAACCATACCGGGTACCCGAGGCTCGGCGGCGGGCCATCGCGGAGGAAGTGCAGTTAATGTTGAAGCTCGATGTCATTGAGGAGTCGAAAAGTGAGTGGGCCAGTCCCATAGTCCTAATACCTAAGCCGGATGGGACGTTGCGGTTCTGCAACGACTTTCGCAAGTTAAATGAAGTATCCAAGTTTGACGCGTATCCCATGCCCCGAGTAGACGAGCTTGTTGAAAATTTAGGACAAGCCCGTTATTTTTCTGTGCTGGACCTCACTAAAGGGTACTGGCAGGTACCCTTAACGGAGTCGGCTAAGGAAAAACCGCGCTTGTTACCCGCAGGGCCTGTATCACTACAAGGTGTTACCCTTTGGCCTGCATGGCGCCCCGCCACTTTCCAAAGGTTAATGGACATAGTGCTGCGACCACATCGTCGGTACGCCTCGGCCTACTTAGATGATGTAGTCATCCACAGCACCGACTGGGAAAGCCATTTACCCAAGGTGCAGGCGGTAGTGGATGCCCTGAGGAAAGCTGGACTAACCGCCAATCCAAAAAGTGTGCGATTGGGTTGGAAGAGACCAAATATCTGGGGTATGTCATTGGGCGGGAGTCATCAAACCTCAGGTAACTAAGGTAGAGGCCATTCGTAACTGGCCCCGACCGGTCACCACCAGGCAGGTAAAGTCGTTCCTGGGGATTGTAGGATACTACATGAGGTTTGTGCCCCACTTTGCCACAATAGCAGCGCCATTGACAGACCTGTTGAAGGGACGAAAGTCTGGGAGGGTTAGCTGGAGTGAGAAGGCGGAGGAGGCTTTCTCCGCGTTGAAGTCGGCCCTGTGTGGGTCCCCGGTTTTGGTGACACCCGACTTCAACAAGGAGTTTGTCGTACAGACCGATGCCTCGGAGGTAGGCCTCGGTGCGGTACTGTCTCAGGAGGTCAACGGGGAAGAACATCCCGTTGTCTTCCTGAGCCGTAAGCTCAGTCCCGCCGAGTCCAGATATAGTATAGTGGAGAGGGAGTGCCTGGCTATCAAGTGGGCACTCGAATCTCTCCGCTACTACCTGTTAGGGAGGAGGTTCTGTCTGGTGACCGACCATTCCCCTCTCAAGTGGATGAGTCAGGCCAAGGAGAGGAATGCTCGGGTCACCAGGTGGTTCCTATCCCTTCAAAATTTCAAATTCTCCGTGGAACACAGGGCAGGCCGCTTGCAGGGTAACGCAGATGCCCTGTCCCGAGTCCACTGCCTCACGTGTGTTCACCCCCTCAGGGTTGAACAAAGGGGGGTGTAAGAGGGTGCAAGGTGTCATATTTGATGGCAGGTACGTGTCACCGAGGTTGCTGGCCTCGGTGAGGTAAGAGCCGGGTTTTTTGTCTGCAGCAGCTAGTGCTGTTTGACTCTGTTAAATAGCATGGCTGCAAAGCCGATCCGGGCCGGCTCTTACCGGGAGCAGCTAAAGTGTAGGGTGGGTGGCTGCTCCCCACGATCCAGTCCTGGTTTTGGGCTGGGTATAAAACACAGTCAGCAGCTGTGTCTGAGGTGTGATTATCCTGGAGCTGCTAACAGGGCTCTGGAGTTCTCTGTCCTGGAGGAAAGAGCTCAGCAAGGAGGTGGCTTTTGTTCCTGGCTACCTGAAGGTGGATTCTCCTGCGGCTGGGCCGACAGCCTGGTGCGAACCTGCACCTACACCTCCCAGGTGACTGAACCTGTGTTGGCCTGTTTTGTTTTGCCTCCTTGTTTCTGACATGTGTGAATTACCACTGAAAGACTGTTTGCTGTGTATTTTTGTGTCAGTGTGAATAAAACACTGTTTATTGCACATCCTGGACTCTTTGTTTTGCCTCGGTACTGCACCCGCACCGCTGTCTACCAGAGCGACTCCCCACACCCTCTTGGCAGGAGTGGGCTGGTCCTACTTCCTGACTAGAGGGAGTGTAGCCTAGTGAGTGAGGAGGGAAGAAGCAAGTCCATATGCTCCTTCTCTTTAGGCCTCAGGATCCACAGACTAACCGATTTCTCTGAATGTTACTGCTTCTACTACAGCAAGAGAGAGAGAAAGAAGAACTTAGAATCTTTATTGCTAAAGCGTAGGAGTCAGCAAGGTAACCTGTGACGCATAACACAAGAGAGTGAATCTGGATCGCATATCCTCAGTACTATGCTTTTGATATAACGACTGTCCAAGGTAACCTGTGACGACAGCTAAACAGACTTTGCTCCTTGTGAGGGATTACAGTTAAGACATCCATTATACTTCACCACATCCTGGCCAGAAGTGCCTCCAAAAACCTGTATCCCACAGTGGACACTACAGCCATAATTGCCAGATTACAGTTACCAGCCAGAGATTCTAGAGAGAGAGAGAGAGAGAGAGAGAGACTTTAGCAAGGTAGCATACCAAGAGTGCCATTATTTTCCACTATTCCAGCCTCCACGCCTTGCCATCTGAGAAATTGATTTGTACTGCGTACAGGGTATTGTTGAATGTACTAAAGCTACTACTTAAGAGATGCTTATTCTTCTACCTCTCCTAACTGGCCTGGTTTCCTGACTCCTACCACACCATACGCTGGCGATTGCACTACTACACCTCCTGCCACTATCACTCCTATCCTCTGCTCCGACTCCTCAAGGGCTTGCTGCATATGTAGGGTTCAAAGCTGATGTAGGTCAATGTTATGGCACTGGACATTACGCAGTAGCATTTCTGTGTAGAGAGGGACCAATAGGAGGGCATCTGAAGTGGAGGAAATGAGGAGTAGTGCAGTAGTGATTGTATGTTGTGCCAGAGGTTGTGAGTGTAACAGGGCAGCAGTCCTGTTTTCAGCTTCTGTCGGACAAGCTGA
Source organism: Bufotes viridis (assembly GCA_033119425.1). Taxonomy (NCBI): domain Eukaryota; kingdom Metazoa; phylum Chordata; class Amphibia; order Anura; family Bufonidae; genus Bufotes; species Bufotes viridis. Next base: position 93,516,014 of record CM065594.1, on the reverse strand, counting down.
TGGGCTTATTGCAAGAGAATAACGGACGCAGGATGTCTTGGCTGAACAGTGTGGGCAGAATGGCAGGAGATGGACTGAGCAATGGACAGATTTACTAGCTACTGGGGTGTTAAGGGGTGTTTTTCAACCTTTTTAAAGGGGTTGTCCGGGTTCAGAGCTAAACCCGGACATACCCATAATTTCACCCAGGCAGCCCCCCTAATGTTAGCATCGGAGCATTTCATGCTCCGATGCTCTCCCTTGCCCTGCGCAGGATTGCGCAGTGCAAGGGCTCTTTTATTTACAATAACACACTGCAGTGTGTTTGGTGACGTCACCGGGCTCACAGCTGGGCGGAAGCCTCTGCCTGGCAGCCCTAAGGAGAGCTCTATATGTCACCGGAACTCCAGAAAATCCCTTTACCCTGCACGATTTAGGGTCCTTTCACACTAGCGTTTTCAGGATCCGGCATAGAGTTCCGTCGTCGGGGCTCTATGCCGGATGAATACTGATCAGGATTATCCCCATGCACTCTGAATGGCGGGCAATCCGTTCAGTATGCATCAGGATGTCTTCAGTTCAGTCACTGAATATTTTTTGTATCCAAGAAGAAAATTCGTGGCACACCGTAATCAGTTGATGCTTTTTTAATTCATATACATGTTACATCATATCGTATATATAGTATATAATACATCCGGATTGGTTATAGTCGTATAGTTAGTCCCCAACGTTTCGGCCAAGTGATTGGCCTTTTTCAAGGGATCTGTGACTCATATGTGGAAGCCTCTGCCGGATGTGGAAGCCTCCGGCAGAGGCTTTCACATATGAGTCACAGATCCCTTGAAAAAGGCCAATCACTTGGCCGAAATACAGTCACTGCACGGGCCCTGCTGTCATTATGAAATAGCATATGTGACCCCCACCTCTTTTATTGGTGGTCATTTAGTAAATTAACCCTGTTTTGGGGGGGTGTCTGTGGATGACAAATATGTGTCATCCACAGATTCTCCCCATAACAGGGTTCATTTAGTGAATGACCACTATGACCACCCAAATTGTGGTGACCCAATACATGGGAGTTGCATTTGCAGAGCTTTTGTATAATGCCACCCCACACTGTAGTGTCCCCCACAAATGAATGTCCGCCACACTGCCCCCCACACAGTAATGTCCGCCACACTGCCCCCCACACAGTAATGTCCGCCACACTGCCCCCCCACACAGTAATGTCCGCCACACTGCCCCCCACACAGTAATGTCCGCCACACTGCCCCCCACACAGTAATGTCCGCCACACTGCCCCCCACACAGTAATGTCTGCCACACTGCCCCCACACAGTAATGTCCCCCACACCCCCCTCAACCACACAGCAGTGCCCCCACATAGTAATTTGTCATGCTCTCCCCTCTTGTCATTCTCCCCCTCTTGTCATAATCCCCTATTCTTGTCATGCTCTTTCTGCCCCCTGTCATTCTCCCCCATCTTGTCATGCTCTTTATACCCCCCATGTTGTCATGCTCTTTCTGCCCCCCATGTTGTCATGCTCTTTCCCCCCATATGTTGTCATGCTTTCTGCCCCCCATGTTGTCATGCTCTTTCTTCCCCCCATGTTGTCATGCTCTTTCTTCTCCCCCCATGTTGTCATGTTCTTTCTTCTCTCCCCCAACCCCCATGTTGTCATGCTCTTTCCCCCCATGTTGTCATGCTTTCTGCACCCCCATGTTGTCATGCTCTTTCTCCCCCATGTTATCATGCTCTTTCTTCTCCCCCCATGTTGTCATGCTTTCTGCCCCCCATGTTGTCATGCTTTCTGCCCCCCATGTTGTCATGCTCTTTCTTCTCCCCCATGTTGTCATGCTCTTTCTTCTCCCCCACGTTGTCATGCTTTCTGCCCCCATGTTGTCATGCTTTCTGCACCCCCATGTTGTCATGCTCTTTCTTCCCCCCATGTTATCATGCTCTTTCTTCTCCCCCCATGTTGTCATGCTTTCTGCCCCCATGTTGTCATGCTCTTTCTTCTCCCCCATGTTGTCATGCTTTCTGCCCCCAATGTTGTCATGCTCCTTCTTCTCCCCCTCCTCTCCTCCTACCTCTGCTGTAGCGTGGCCGAGCTCTGCATGGTCTGCGCCTCCGCGGGTACAGGAGGAGGAGCTTTTATCTCCTGTACCGAGCCGACTGACTTGAAGTGCAAACTGTGTGCGCACTTCCTGCCAGTCCGGCCGGGTACAGGAGACTGATGCTCTCTGTACCTGCGGACCGGACAGAGCTCGGTCACGCTACAATCAGGGAATGACAGGAGGGAGCGCTGAGCGGTTCCCCCGTCAGTCCCTCTCCCTCTGGCCGGCCCCTGCCTGCGCCCTGAGGCTGGAACGCCCTAAGGCTGGAGCCTCCCCAGCCTCTGTGTCGGCCCGGCCCTGGCTACAGCAGACGAACGGAGCGGCACCCAGGGATACAAGTAAGTACAGGGACATCCCTGGGTGCCGCTCTGCATGTACATACCTTTCACTAACAAACTTTGGACCAGTGAAAGATCCTCTTTAAGTATGTATTTTTTGAAAACAGTTTGGTCCCTGCATTGTTTTTCATATTTTTAGGTCGATGATGGGTTAACCAGCATACATATTGGATTTCAGATTAATTGCCCTCTCCTATCCCAGTTCCTATGTGACCAGCCCACCAACTGATCTCTAGCAGCTTTGAAAGAGACAGGAAAATCCTTGGGGTCAACCTCCCCGGCAGCTTTATCTGTGGAGAGGCCCCAGCATATATCTGCTATTTTTATCACACTCCCATACAAGGAGAGCGAGATAAAACAAATCCTTTTTAATAAGCATATAAAGGTCAGAGGCAGCACTGCACTCCTCTCTCTTTACTCAGTCCCATTAAGAAGTGTTTATATTGATTTGGAGTAGGTTTTAGCTAATCATCTCATTTGGATTAGACAACATTAAATGTCCTCCAAAAGACAGAGTCTTAAAGTGACAGTGAAGTGATTGTAGAAGGGCGCTGTGAAGTTTCTGTTTAGTGACTTTTTCCTGTACTGACCCTGAGTTACCGTCTATGTTATATACCCCAGAGCTGCACTCACTGTTCTGCTATTGGGGCAAATTTATTAATCTCATAAATGGAGTTAACATAGGCTGTCTAGCCCTACACCCGACGGCTGGATGATAAATGTGGTTAGACACTTTTATCTAAGGGCCCCATTAGATTGCCCGATATTCAGGCAGACGAGTGCCAATGGACGATAGACACGTTGCTTGGTGCTCATTTTTACGGGCCTATTGCACAAGCCGATGCAGAGTGAAGAGGAATGATTGCTATGGCAGTTGTTACTCGCGCATTCAGTTCTTTTGATTATCACCAGCACATTCCTGACTACACAACGAGATGTACAGCCAATAATCGTGCATTTTCCATCTTGATGAAGGATGCAAGTCACCCAACAAACGAGCATTTGTGGCACAATTATAAAGGCCAGTTTTTGGGAATGAGCATTCCTTTGAATGCTTGTTCCTAATAATTGGCCTCAATATTGCTCGCTGTTATAGGCCATTAAAGAGGACCTTTCATCAGGGGAAAAAATGTGTACTAAGTATGCTGACATGTAGAGCGGCGCCCAGGGATCTCCCTGCACTTACTATTATCCCTGGGCGCCGCTCCATTCGCCCAGTATAGGCTCCTGTATCTTTAGGGACTTGGTTCTACTAGGAGGAGCCTAATATCACTTGGTTATAGTAGGCGTATCCCAGGCTGTAGTGCTGGCCAATCGCAGCGCTCAGCTCACAGCCTAGGAGAAAAAAAACCTCCCAGGATATGAGCTGTGCGCTGCGATTGGCCAGCGATACAGCCTGGGATACGCCTAGTATAACCAAGTGATACTAGGCTCCTCCTAGTGTAACCAAGTCCCAGAAGATACCGGAGCCTATACCGGGCGAACCAAGCGGCACCCAGAGATAATAGTAAGTGCAGGGAGATCCCTGGGCGCCGCTCTACATGTCAGCATACTTAGTACACATTTTTTACCCTGATGAAAGGTCCTCTTTAAAGGGGTTGTCTCACTTCAGCAAATAGTATTTATCATGTAGACAAAATTTATACAGAGCACTTACTGATGTATTTTGATTGTCTATATTCCGAGATTAATTTTTCCATCACATTATACACTGCTCCTTTCCTCGGTTACAACCACCCTGCGATCCATCAGTGGTGGCCGTGCTTGCATACTATTGAAAAAAGTGCTGGACCATACACACTCCCACAGTCTCGGCCACCAGAGAGGCCAGCGATTTTTCTATGGTATGCAAGCACGGCCACTGTTGCTGCATTACAGAGTAGTGGTTGTTACCGTGGATACCTTTGCTTGAATCTAACAAGCAAAGGAAGCAATATGGGCAATCACAATATATTAGTAAGTGCCTTGTGCAATTTTGGCACAAAATTATGCAAAATACACCTCACTCACTAACCGTCCACCCCCCTAGAGATATTTGAATAGATCCTAAACTAATTGGATTTGTTACGAATTTCACATAATCAGGAAGTGTAATCTATAATAATAATTTGAAATTTGATTAATTTCAGATCAGTCGTGTAAAAACAGCGCCCAGTCCCATTTTACCATGAAAATTGGGGAAAACAGGAAGGAGGAAGAAGATGAAGGATCACATGACACTGGGAGTAAGTGGGGTGAGGGCTTGCCCTGATTGTCCAGGATTGTTAAACCCAGCTGATCTCTATTATGTGCACTTGTCCTGAGTAAGGACCGTAATCTGAGTGTGCGAAACATGTAGACCGTGTACTTTTATCCTGTGTTTGGAAAACGTTTTTGATTTCTGGAATAAAGGATCTGATTTTTAGAAGCTGGAATTCCCCTTCTTTGGAATCAATACATAGTTATGCAGGGTAAAATACAAAACTGTATGCAGGACAAATGGAGTATAATGCCCCAAAAAAGTGAATACACAGGGAAACACCAGGGGTCTTTAAAAACCAGGGGGATTTACTTCTTTTATTCAAATTAAATGTGATGCTTTTTTAGGGATAAAGAACCTCTTCAGACAGAAATGACATGACATGATGTCCATTTTTGGGGTTTTACTCCATGTCCTGCATGCGAGTTTGACGTCTAGAACATACTCATGACGTGGAATCTGCACTGGCAGCCACCCAAGTGCCTTTCAAATGTTATTAAAGTGGTTGTGACTGTTCACAACCAAAAAAGGTGAGAGCAAAGGTGAGAGCACCTTCAGCTCTAACAAGTTTATGCTTACTTTTTGAGTCAGAGTCAGACTATACTACTATATTACTTTATGTAGCGCTTGGCACCCTGACACCTGCTCCTTTGGTTCCTCTTGCAGGAGCATTATGGAATGCATGCTCTGTCTTTAACAAACTGTCCTACATTCATGACCTCTTCATCTCTCGAAAACTTTCCTTTTTGGGTCTCACAGAAACATGGCTGATACCGTCTGACAACTCCTCCTCTGCTGCACTCTCTTATACTACATTTCATTTCACTCTCCCCGACCCGGCAGCAAACATTGTGGAGGAGGTGGTCTTCTCCTATCAGACACCTGCTCCTACAGCCCAACTCCACTGCCATCCTCCATTACACTCACTTCATTTGAAGTACACTCTGTTCGCATCTACTCTCCCTCCAACCTCCAAGTAGCTGTCATTTACCGCCCCCCAGGCCCAGCCACCATCTTTCTTGACCACTTTAACACCTGGCTCCTACACTTTCTTTCTGCTGACATCACCACTATCATCATGGGTGACTTCAACATCCCTATTGACGCCTGCGACTCAGCCGCCTCTAAACTCCTATCACTCTCTTCCTCCTTCGGCCTCTCACAGTGGTCTTCCACTCCCACCCACAGAGATGGTCACACTCTGGATCTTATCTTTTCCTGCCTCTGCTCCCAATCTAACCATTCTAATTCACCTCTCCTCCTATGCGACCATAACCTACTCACCATTACTTCACTGGTCTCTTCTGCTGCTCCACCGTTCCACACACTAGCACCCCCCGCAAGAACCTTAAACATCTCGACTTTCGCTTGCTTTCTGACTCTCTTCTGCCACTCTCTACCATTTGTTCCCTCCAAGACCCAGATACTGCCACCACCCTGCTGATGCAAAATAGGCCTACTTCTCATCTCTCATATCTTCCCTGTCCCACAGCCCTAAACAACTTTTTAACACTTTTAACTCCCTTCTAAGTCCCCCACCGCCCCCACCCTCTCCTCTCATCTTAGCTGAGGACTTTGCCACATACTTCAAACATAAGATAGTCAACATCAGAGAAAGCTTCAGTGCACAGTCCCAGCAGACCCTCCACACAACTGCTCAGTCGTCTTCTTCCATAACCTGCCTCTCCACCATTACAGAAGAAAAACTCACATCTCATCGCCTGTGTACTTGACCCAGTCCCATCCCACCTCATCCCTAACCTCACCACAGTGTTTACCATGTAGATTGTAAGCCCTCACCGGCAGGGCCCTCTGTCCTTCTGTACCAGTCTGTAACTTGTCTCGTTCATGCTTAATGCAATTGCCTGTATTATGTATGTGCACCGCTTATGATATGTACAGCGCTATAGAATGAATGGCGCTCTAAAAATAAATAATAATAATAATAATCCCAGCCCTAACTCACTCTGGTGTCTTCCCCTCTGGTTTTAAACATGCTACCATTACACCCATCCTCAAAAAGCCTTTACTTGACCAATCTTCTTTGTCCAGTTATCGCCCCATATCACTTCTTCCATATGCCTCAAAGATACTTGAGCAACATGTCCATTCTGATCTGTCCTCTCATCTCTCCTCCTGCTCCCTCTTTGACCGGCTAAAATCTGGCTTCCGACCCCACCACTCAATTTAGACTGCTCTCACCAAAGTCACCAATGACCTACTAACAGCCAAAACCAAAAAAAATTACTCTGTCCACCTTCTCCTTGACCTGTCCTCTGCCTTTGACACTGTCGACCACTCCCGTCTGTTACAAACTCTTTCATCTCTTGGCATCACTGACCTGGCCCTCTCTTGGATCACATCATACCTCACAGAGCGGACATTTAGCATCTCCAACTCTCACACCACCTCCTCGTCTCATTCCCTGTCTGTTGGTGTCCCGCAAGGCTCTGTCCTAGGACCTCTGCTCTTCTCTATCTACACTTTCGGCCTGGGATAGCTCATAGAGTCCCATGGCTTTCAGTATCACTTTTATGCTGACCACACACAAATCTACCTCTCTGGTCCAGACATCATCACCTTACTATCCAGAATCCCACAATGCCTATCTTCCATATGCTCCTTCTTCTCCTCTCCTCTCCTTTCTAAAACGTAACATGGATAAAACATAATTCATCATCTTTCGCCCATCTTGCTCAACTCCACAACAGACCTATCTATCATGATCAATGGCTGCACACTCTCCCCGGTCAACCAAGTCCGCTGCCTTGGAGTGACCTTGGATTCTGCCCTCTCCTTCCGACCGCACATCTAAGCCCTTTCCACCACCTGCTGCCTTCAACTCAAAAACATCTCCCGCATCTGCGCTTTCCTCAACTTTGAGTCTGGGAAAATGCTTGTACACGCCCTCATCATCTCCCGCCTAGACTACTGCAACATCCTCCTCTGTGGCCTTCCATCTAGCACTCTTGCACCCCTCCAATCTATCCTCAACTCTGCTGCCCGACTAATCCACCTCTCATCCTGTTACTCTTCTGCCTCTCCCCTCTGCCAATCCTTTCACTGGCTCCCCAATGCCCAGCGAATTCAGTTCAAAATACTAACAAATACATACAAGGCTTTCCACAACCTGTCCCCCCCCCCCTACATCTCTGAGCTACTTTCCCAATACATCCCCACACGCAATCTCTGATCCTCACAAGACCTCCTTCTCTCCTCTCCTCTTATTACTTCTTCCCACAATCGCCTCCAAGATTTTTCCCGTGCATCCGCCACACTCTGGAACTCGCTACCCCAACATATCAGACTCTCACCTACAGTGGAATCCTTCAAAAGAAACCTAAAAACCCACCTCTTGAGACAAGCCTACAACCAGTGACCCTGCTGCCTCCATACTGCCATGACCAACTTTACCCTCTCCTACTGTGTCCTTCTCCCATACCATGTAGATTGTAAGCCCTCACGAGCAGGGCCCTCTCTCCTTCTGTACCAGTTTGTAACTCGTCTTCTTCATGCTTAGTGCAATTGTCTGTATTATGTATGTAAACCCCTTTTCATATGTACAGCGCTATCAACGAAATTGCGCTTTAATAATAATAATAATAATAATCAGCTAGGGTCCTGGTTGTTGGACCCCACCAATCATATACTTATGACCTTTCCAGAGGATAGATCATCACTATAAAAATATTGGAAAACCCATTTAAGCAATATAAACCCTAGGCACTAAATAACTACCAAGGTGGCAGAGTATGTAAGTCCGGAGTGACAGTCCATACAGTGGGGTGCCTAGCTAACTAGCTACAGGGGCTCAAATATGTCTGGGTCCATATCCCGGTGGCAAGGCAACTGTAAAACAATTACTGATGTTTTGGCTAAGATTAAGTCTTAATCGTTGCATGAACAGGTTCCAGAGAGCCTAGGTTACGTTTGAGTCTTTCCACTCATCACAGGGAGCTCAGGTTATGCTTGAGTCTTGCCATTGGGCACATGGTCTTTTATGAAAACATAAAAGCACACAGAGCTCTAGTAATGTCAGAGTCTTTCTTTGGATACGTGACCTTGAATGTAGGGTTTCTGCACTCTCAAGGCTCTGGATTCTTTTCTTGTAATCAGTAGGAACAGATTTACACCTGGTCGGTACCTACGGCCTTCTATACATTTTCAGTATCTTCAGGGCTAGTCTTTGAAGCAATAGCTCCTACTGGGGTTTCATCTGTGAATTTCTGGTGTCCTCCTGTGGTGGAACTGGAAGGCCAGTAGTCCTTTCAGGCCTGGCTGCACTGCGACTCTGGTAGCTTCCCTGGCAATTTATGTCACACCTTTGGTCCAGTAGTAACCATAATAGTGGCACTGACTTGGATGACATTGATGGTCTTCTCTCACAGGGAAACCTGCAGTCTGGACTACAGGAGGTAGCAGATGACGCGGTGTTCCTCTCTGGCTGGGCAGTCTGGAGAATCTCTGGCTGCATCCTGCACATCTGGATAATGCAGGTTCAAGTCGAATGTCTCCTGACTTTACTTAAAGTTCTTCCTTGGTGAGGATCTCAATCTTGTTCCTTCATATAATCTTGGCCCAGTTCCGTTGGACACATACTCCTGCTATCTTGTGTTGACCATGTAGTGTTTTTTTTGTCTGCTCTTCTCTGAGTATGTGCATCCACAGAGCAGCAGCGTCTGGCAGCAGGTCTTTTCTTCTGCCCCAAGAACTATATTTGGTAGCTAACAGCCAAATCAGGAAAAGGGCATTGACTGATGGCTCCAAGTGCCCAGGCCATCTTTTCCCTCTCCAGGGCCCCCGAAGTTGGCTTCTAGCAGCGGGTAATGCAGTCTTTGGCAAATAAGCCTCTTCACTTTTAGAAGCATTTTGTAAAAATGGGAATAGAGCTCAATGTATTGTACATCCTGTAAGAGATCGCTCTCTCTCAGGGGTCAGCAATGGCAGACTTGTCATCAAACAGGGTTTTCAAGCTCAAACTGTGCTTTATTTGTCACACAGCACATCACACTTCCAAGTTTGGCATCACTCGGTACAATGAAGTCGCAGCTTCACATCACAATGTGTTACATCAACACAAAGCAATAAACACTTCCCCAGTTAGGCACTCACTATACAGAGGTTTTCCCTAACTCACCTCTAGGTCAGTGTTCACACTGTGGCATTCGGCTTCAGTCAGACAGCCTCCTAACTGTGACCAGTGCAACCCACCAGTCCCCCTGGTGGAAGCAGCAAAATACCTTGGGGGGGATATGGTTCAGCAGTCCTCCTGACTCTGACACCTCTCTTCTTAAGGCGTCGCTGGGTCCCCCAAACTCAGGCTTCCTCAGCTTTGTGGCCGTCCAGCCCTCCTGGCTGGGTCCACACAAGCCCTCTGCAGGTCTGTTCCCTGGGGCCTAACTCTCCTCTCACACACTGAGGATTGCTTTATCGCACCTGACCTCACCTCAGACAAAGTGATTGTGGGGAAAACACAGCAAATATCACATACATCTCCTCTAACAGGTTTCCTGCACCATTCTAGGAGACACATATCTTCCCTCTTCATACATGAGGCCTGTCACTGCCTCACAACCCCAAGAAGGAGTAGCTCAGAACAGGCACATCCTGTCTGCTTCACTGTTGGGCATAATCTCTTGTTTCCTGCTCTGGAGTGGGCAGAGATTCAACCCTGGAACTGCAGATCCAAGATGGCTGATTTTCCCCTTCTGGGCTGAAGCACAACTGATGGTGCGTTTCCTGGCCTTGACAGCAAACTGTTTAAACAGGGCCCATTGATGTCATATAGGCGAAATAGGAATCTAAAGGATAAATTAGTAAAATGAGACATAAGGTCCAGAAAAGGTGATGGCCAAACACGGATACAGGCCTGATAACTGGGTGTTCCCCCTCTTTTTATTGAAATTCTAAATAAAGATTTATTTTGTTTTCTTTTTAGCATGTTACACAGGCAGTAATTTATGCTTCACTATTGGGCATAATCTCTTGTTTCCTGCTCTGGAATGGGCAGAGATTCAACGTTGGAAGCGCAGATCCAAGATGGCTGATTATCCCCTTCTGGGCTGGAGCACAGCTGATGGTGTGTTTCCTGGTCTTGACAGCAAACTGTTTAAACGGGGCCCATTGATGTCATATAGGCGAAATAGTAATCTGAAGGATAACTTAGTAAAATCAGACATCGGGTCCAGAAAAGGTGATGGCCAATCATTCCTAATTCTACCGAGGAAAGGAAACTTCCCATGTCTGGGATGCTGCAATTGTGGTAATATGATAAAGGGTGATACATTCAACCATCCTTATAGTGGGATAAGATATAAGATTAAAAATAGATGTAGATCTGATTATGTGGTATAAATAATACAATGCCCCTGCAGTTTGATCTATGTAGGGGAAATGACAATGAAAATTAGGGAAATGATTAATAAACGGAAGAGTACGATTAGGAAGAAGTCAACTGGGCTTCCAGCGAGCCCACTGGCCGCGACTGGTTTCTACGAAATATGTCCCTTTTATAGAGCAAGTAATCGTTACGCCAGCTGCAGTTAAGCCGCAAGAACATGAAGTCCCCTTTGTCGGTGGTATTGGTGGTACCTAGGGGTAGGATTGCCAGAGTGGTGCAGGGAAGCCTACAGTCTCTGTAGATGTTGTATACACGTGTCACGGTGTTCCTACCTGGATACGGTTGGATCCCAGACGTGATGTGGTCCGAAGCAGTGCAAAGGGTAGTTGAACTTGGATGATGAATAGATAAAACAAATGGAGTCCAGACTTTGTAGTAATGTTGAACACAGCTTTACTTGGCATAAATGGTAATCCAAAACAGTTTCTAAACTTTATCTTGTCATCAGCGGGTATTGGCTTAATCTGGCAGGCAATTAATTCTCTGCAACAATCTCAGCCCTGCTATGCAGTAGCTCTCTCTCAGCTCTGGTATGCTTGGCTGGGTAAATAGAAAACTCTTTCTCTTCTGCTGAAACTTAGCTGTCTGTAGTCTGTATTTTACTTTAGTCCTTAATCCTTAAAACTTCTTGTCCTGGCATAAAGCTCTGTTAGCTTGGGAGGCAATGCAAGCCCAGGAGGGGACAAGCAACCATAAAGGACTTCAGAGGCAGGGCTGGGCTTTTCTAGCCAACACACAACCTTTTCCACACGAGGGGGTAGGCTAGACTCCTACTCACTAACTAAACTCCTCTCTAAAGAGGGCTGGGAAGAAACTAGAAGGTTTCTCTCCAGAGAAACTATCACTGCCAATGTTCCTGCCATCTGCTGGTAGACCAGGCAATTACATGAACATAACCAGTTTCATGAAGGAATATGCACATTATTAGGAGATGACATGAAGTACATTAGATGATATACATTAGCACATAAGAGATGGTAGCAAGGTGCCAAAAATAAAGTGGTAATGGCACATCGGGACATTACATTCCCCCTTACTTAAGAGGCAAGCCGCCCTTGGCTTGTTCTTGGGGTATTAGCAGAATAAATACCAATATATATGTGCTCTCATGGTACCAAATAAATACTAAGTGCTGCAATACAAACACACATTTGAGGTCTGACATAGGTTACCATTTGATATAGCGAAGGCAACGGCTACCACAGGGTCTCTGCCCGAATGAGTAGGTTGTTCGAGAACAGTTTCCCTCTCAGGTATAACCAGAGAACTGCAACAGTGTGCATTAAGTGATCATTACAGACTAAACTTAGTATACTGGATCCGTAGCATAAAAGTAAGCGTAGGGGTGACTTTACTCCATCAACCCAACACTGTGTAATGAAAACACCTGCAGATAGAAGGGTGGCGTTATCCTGTATTTCCTTCCGACAACAAGGTCTAATTATGCTTTATGCTATGTCACCTTGAAGATTCAAACAGGTAGCAAATATTATTTTTCCTAAGCCTGGTGCACAAGGCATTAGGACTAGGTGGATGAGGCAACACACTCTAATCTCTCCAATGAAGACTTCTTTTAGGAGGAGGAACATTTTCTCGTACAACTCCAGATAAATATATCAGCAGAAGGTTACCCTTAACTGTGTTTAGTTTGCTTGGAACATAACCACTTGGCTTAAGACCATTAGTTCTACATGTACTTTCTTAGCTTAGCACAATACCACTTGGTTTAAGGCCATTAGTTAAAATTGTACTCAGAGGCAAACAATAATGAGCAATCAAAGATAGGACGTGCTTGGAACGTAGCAGTCGCACTTAGAGGCAGTCCATTGCGAGCAATGAAGTAAGGTGCTGACCCAATGGCTAACGATATAAATGCATGAGTTATACCATAAGTGCATAATAAGCATATTGTAGCACCTGTAAAGATATACACACAGTAGTCAATTTACTTAAACATTGCTGAAAGGTAAAAAGTAATGCAAAATAGATAAAAGGCATATTTTGAATAATGCAATAAGGCATTAAAGAAAAACTTCAGAGTCTCTTCTTGAAGATTTGAAGGTAAAGTGCATTACACTGTCACTTTAAGTGCAATAAAAGTTTCTTGTAATCCAAGGGAAAACAATTGCAATGCATGGGAACAATGTCATTAGTTGTAATCCACATAAGGCACAAAGTCATTTGTAATCCACATGGGTGTAAAGTAGCAGCACAGGCTATGACAACCATAAGCAAAGGCTCACAAATAACCTGACAAGGGTGGGGGGGGGGGATAATATAAAAGGAAGTTGGCGCTGTTGAGCGCAACTTGGAGAAAATGACCACTGGGGGGAGTCCTTACTAACATGCCCATCCGAGTGAGGATTAGAAACAAGGGCAACCTGGCAAGATGTGCTGCAGATTGGCTAGCAGCGTGGCTGGAGTGGTATTCTGATATATGGACATAATGCATATAATGTATGATATAGGGGCTATATATAAGTGGCTAATTATAAAATGACACTGGTCCTCCGAAATGTGAGAGCGGGATGCCAGAGCGGGGCCTCGGTCTGCCGTGCCGTCCTGTGAGCAGGGGGTTGCCACAGGGACATGTCGTCTGATGTTTATTGGTCGATAGCTGGCACAAACACACACAAGGAGGAGTTTGGGAAGTGATATATAAGCAGAGCATTTGCTATTGTCTTTTTGAATAAAGCATTGTCAAAATGACGTTACGTGACATGTGCAGTTTGTGCGAGAAGTGGAGAATCTGTTACAGCCACTTTTTATGTATATATTTAAACTTGAGATTTTGTGAGTACATTATGACTCGAGAAAGGCTTGGAATAAGTTGAAACGTTACCTTTTTTTATGTGTGGACTGGAATAAACTTGGAAAAGAGAAGACACCGGTTACGATCTTTTTTTGTCCTATGCTCGGGATAGGTCACCAATATGAGATCGGCAGGGATCCCACTCCTGGCACTTCTGCCGATCAGCTGTTTGAGGAGGCCACAGCGGTTCTGTGAGCCTGTAACCTCCTCGCAGCTTGCCAAGCACAGTGCCCTACTTTGTATAGCAGTTGTGCTTAGCATTGCAGCTCAGCCCCATTCCCTTTAAAAAGGTTCAGCTGTGCCTGTGACTAATGAAAGTGGCATCACAAAGCCTAGGAAGAGGCCTAAACGATTACGGAGCATCGCGGCCTCTTCATACAGCTGATCAGCGGGTGTCCTGGGAGTCAGACCCCAATGCCTGTCTATTGATTACCTATCATGAGGACAGGTCGTTAATATGTAAACCCCAGAGAACCCTTTTAACCAGACACCGTTGAGGTGTCACCACGTGTTGCTGCTCTCCGGAAGGGGCAGTAAAGCATGGTACACCTCAATTGGAATTAGGTCCAGAGAGTCGGGGGTCTGCAGTAAACCAGTGTGCTTTTTACTGGAGGAATTCAGGTGCAAAACAATACAGGCAAGGCATAGGACTGGCTTCTCCAGTCTCCTCCGTGGCAGATGAAGGGTTTGATACTGAGGAAAGGCCTGTCCCTCCCTCTCTCTCAGAAGGCTGGTGATCCAAGGTCTGTGGCAGAGCACACCCGTCTCAGCATCTTTTTTTGGTCACTCAAGTAGTCTGGCAGACTTTCCTCTTCTAGGCACTGTTCCTAAATGGCAGAACACTAGAGGCTCTGACAGCTCTCCATATATATAGTTTCCGGAGGAACCTTCTAGTGGGAGGGGTGGAGTGGAAAAACTCAGCACAAACAGATACAATGTTACAACTCCCATCTCTCATAGACTTGCATTAGAGCTTCAATGATACTCAAAGGCAATGACACAGCAGTTTTTCAGACATAACACAGCTAAACCAGACATTCAAAATGGTCAGTCTGTCTGGTTTTGGTAGTAAACAAGTCTGGCCTTTTCCCTCCAAAACATGCTCTTCTTTAAACCCTATGGCAGCTGTGGAAAATTACCTGCTTCTTATTATTAACTAGAAAGTCCCCAAAGTCTCTCAGTGTGCATTAACCATTTCCACAGTGCTGTTCAAATACAGTGCAAATGAAGAGGATATATATCTCAGCAAACATATAAAATGCAGTTACATAGTATTAAACAGTATTAAATAGTATAAGTCAATGCAAGTTAACTCTTTAAAGTGAAATAAGTAAGAAGTTGATGACTTTGCATAGGAAAAACAGGCAAATGTCCAGAAATGTCCAGACTTCAAAGTACCCCTGCTCAAGGGCACTACAGGTGACAACCCCAGCTGTAAATAATACCCCTATTGGTTGTCACCCAGCTTTCGCAAAGCCAAAATAGAAGTATGCAATTCAAAGACTTATACTTACTGTGAATTTTTTTAAATATGTTTTTTATTAAAGATATTTTTCATCTTAAAGATGCGTTTATCGTATGTCAATATGTGGTACTGCTATATTATATCAGAGTTTCTTTAAGATCTTGTCTCTTTAACTATCTTAGAGGAGCACATCTGAATAATTGTGGCATAGCATCACATATATTGTTGGAAAGTTAATTAAGCTTAACTGAGAATAATTCAAGTAGTGAAGTGTATTTCAAAGCAGGATCAATATGTGATTCTCTTAGTCTTGACAGGGACTGTTCCTCTCTCCCTGAGTCGTTATTTATGACTCATCAAAATCCCCCAGTGTCTTCTTAGCCCATTAGTGTGTTTATATGTTTTTATTTATTTTATGCACTTATATAGTGCTGCTATATTCCACAGCGCTTTACAGACATTAGCATCACACTGTCCCCAATGGAGCTCACACAATCTAAGTTCCCTGTCAGTATGTTTTTGGAGTGCGAGGAAACCAGAGTACCAGGAGGAAACCCATGCAAACACAGGGAGAACATACAAACTCAATGCATATGTTGTTCTTTTTCGGATTCGAACTTAGGACACGAGTGCTGTAAGGCACCAGTGCTAACCATTGAGTCACCATGCTGCCCAACATGTTCAAATGAGATTGTTCTATGCCAGGGGTACACAACCTTTCGTTGTATGAGGACCACATAGTTATATCGAACCAATCCCATGGGCCAAGATAAAACTTAATGAGGCGTTCTGTCCAATATAAGCACAGTATAAACTCAGTCCAAGCAGTCTAAACATGCATCAAATTTGTCACAGTGGCTCAGGTTGATAAAATTGGCGCATTTTCATGCATTTTTGTATAGCTTTACATCACCTATTGGTTAGCAGCAATTTTAGAACACGTCGTCCCTTCTTAAAGTGCATCCGTCAGCAGATTTGTAGTTATGATACTGGCTGACCTGTTACATGTGCACTTGGCAGCTGAAGGCATCTGTGTTGGTTCCATGTTCATATGTGCCCGCATTACTAAGAAAAATGCTGTTTAAATATATGCAAATGAGTAAACTCTTTATGCACCTAAAGGTGGATTTGGATGGCGCGATTGTCGGGCAGATTATCAGGAACAAACGCTCCTGCAAAAACTTATTCCCGACAATCTGTCCATCTAAATGTGCTGCCGATCACCCAATGAATGAGTGAAATGCTTGTTCATTGGGTGATACCGTCGTTCGTGCAGGCACACCAATTATTGATTCTGGGCAGCAGATCATGGTGTTTAAACAGCGATCTGCTGCCCACAAACAGTGCAACAGCGATCCCTCATCATCATATTGTGAAGGAGATCGCTGAATGTAAATGCAGTGGTCTCCTTCACCTAACAAACGTTTCCTTCCTGACAATCGGCTGTAACATCGTTCAGTGTAAATCCCAACGATAGGTCATTATTAGTAAAAAGCGAACAACCACTTTGTGTTAAGTCTATTTTTTCCCGAACTTCTGATCTCACTCTCCACTTTGTTTGACAGGCCAGGCAGTGTAAGTGTGATCAAACCTATCCATGACTTCTTCTAAAGTCTCACGCTGCACTGTAAGCTTCAGTATCCGGCGCATGGGCCAGGGCTGCACTGCCAATTAGACAAGGTGAGGCGATCACCTCGGCCGGCGCGGCCCAGGTGACAAGTGGGGGGTGGCAGGGCAGGGAGAGATGAGCGCTTCCATTGTATATTTATCTGTATCGCCGTCCTCAGGACAGCGATACAGATGGATGTGCTGTGGGGCAGGGGAGAGGCGTCTCCCTTCCCCGTTCCTCTGATAGGCTGCAGGCCTAGTCTATACGAGGCCAGTGCAGGCAGCCTAAGCCGTACAGGGCGAGACACAGGCCTGAAGAGGCCTGCATCGCATTGCTGCCAGCCTCATGGAGGTAAGTATAAGTGTTTATTATTTTTATATGGCACACAATGCAGAGAGGAGCGCTATGGGGGCATCTAGAGCACTCCTTACTGGCACATTATTGGGGGGCACTATGTGGGGACAAAAGTGGTATTTTATATGGGGGCACTATGGTGGCATCTGGGGGCATTCCTTACTGGTACATTATTGGGGGGCACTAGGTTGGCACAAAAGTGGTATTTTATATGGGAGGCATCTAGGAGCACTCCTTACTGGCACATTATTGGGGGGCACAATGTGGGCACAAAAATGGCATTTTATATAGGGGGCACTATGAGGGCATATAGAGGCATTCCTTACTGGCACATTATTGGGGGGCACAAAAGTGGTATTTTATATAGTGGCCACTATGGGGAAGGGGGAGTGGAACATTATTGGGGGGCATCTACTGAGGGCACAAAGAAAGGGTATTTTATATGGGGGGCTGTGTATAGGGGTATTTTATACTGGGACACATTATGAGGGGTACTATGGGGAAAGAGGAGCGATATGAGGGCATCTACTAGGGGCACTAAGAAGGGGTATTTTATACTGGCAAATTATGGGGGACACTGAGGGCATCTACTGGGGAACTATACAGGGGAATTTTATACTGGTACATTATGGGGGCACTATGGGGAAGGGGGGAGAGGAGCACTATGGTGGAATTGACTTGGGCGCGTTATATAGGGGTATTTTATACTGGCACACATTATGGGGGCACCATGGGGACATTAGGTAAACTGGGGGCAATAAAAGGGGGTATTCTTTTGCACTGGCACACATTATAAGGGGGCATTTATTGTACTGGTATTCATTTTAAGGGGGCATTTTTCTACTGTCACATTATAAGGAGAATTATTACTATTGGGGGGGCATTTGGGTGGGCTTTACTACTAGTGGGGGACTGTGGGGAACATAATTACTAGTATGGGCACTATGGGAGCATTATTACTTCTGGGGCACAATGGGGACATGTTGGGGGCACTGTAGGGACAGTATTACTACCAAGTGTGCCCTGGCAGAGAATTATTAGTTGGGACTTTTGGGAGCACTATTACCATGGGGGCACCCTGGATTTATCTGTGTCTGCAGTATAGTATTGGGGAGCACAGCAGCATAGTATTGGGGGTGGTAGAATGATTTGTCCATGAGATGGGAGGATTATGGAAAAGTAGGAAACTAAGATGTTTTTTTGTCAAACTGCAGAGACGAGAGATGGCTAAAAGAAATCATCATGGCGGTCTGTACTAAACAGAGAAGATGAGGAAAGAGAACATCTAAATCAGAGGAGACGTCACTGGATGTAAGAGGTATGGAACGCTGTATTACTCTGGATGTTCTGTAGTGATATATGTAATGTTAGGAGGGAAGGGGTTAGGTTGAGAATTTGGTATCAGTATTCTCAGCAATGTGGGCATGGGAACATGCCCTCAGCTGCTAAGTGCACATGCATTAGGTCATAGTCATACAGTTGTGTTCAAAATTATTCAACCCCCAATGCTGTAAAGGGTTTTAGGGAATTTAGTGTACATTTGTAATTGTGTTCAGAATTAAATCTTACAAGGACTTTTTAAAGAACCAAATGCAACTGAAATGACATCAATTGTTTTTGTAATACAGTATTAAATGTATTTTTGTGATTTCTTCATTGACACAATTATTCAACCCCTTAAAGACGACCACTCTTAAGAGCAGAGGTTCATTCAAGTGTTTTCGATCAGGTATTGAAAACACCTGCGGATGTCAAGGAGCAGCAATCAAGCATAATAAGCACCAATTAGGCAGATTTAACCACTTGCCGCCACGCTAACGCCGATGGGCGTCAGCGCGGCGGCTCTCTCAGGTCTCACTGCCGCCTATCGGCGTCATCTCGTGAGGCCCGAGATTTCGCATGAACGATCGTAACCGGGACAACTGAACCGAATAAAAACGCATATCAGACGCTGTTTTGTAAACAGCGTCTGATATGCCTGCTGTTTGCTCCTCTGGTGGTCCATTTGTCTGGGACCACCAGGGCAAACATAAGTAAACTGCACCAATCACTACACACCCCCCCCAACCCCACCCCCCATCACTGATTAACCCCTGATCACGCATGTCACCCCCCCTGATCACCCCCTGTCACCCCTCCTGTCACTAATCACCCCCCTGTAAGGCTCATTCAGACGTCCGTATGTGTTTTGCGGATCCATGGATCTGCGGATCCGCAAAATACGGACACCGGCAATGTGCTTTCCGCATTTTGCGGATCCACACATTGCCAGAACTATATAGAAAATGCCTTTTCTTAACACAAGTTAGTGAAAAATGAAATTTTTTGAAAAAAAAAAAAAATTTTACATTTCCGCTAACTTGTGACAAAAAATAATAAATTCCATGAACTCACTATGCCCCTTAGCGAATACCTTAGGGTGTCTACTTTCCGAAATGGGGTCATTTATGGGGTGTTTCTACTGTCTGGGCATTGTAGTGCGTCAGGAAACAGGACAGGTGCTCAGAAAATCAAAGTGCGGAAACTCACTTTTTTGCATCATAGTTTGTAAACGCTACAACTTTTACCCAAACCAATAAATATACACTTATTGCATTTTTTTTTTATCAAAGACATGTAGAACAATAAATTTAGAGAAAAATTGAAATTGAAATGTAGTGTTATTTGAAAATTTTTACAACAGAAAGCGAAAAATGTCATTTTTGCTAAAATTTCGGCTAAAAAAGTAAAATATCAAAAAAAGTAAAAATGTCAGCAAGAATGAAATACCACCAAATGAAAGCTCTATTAGTGAGAAGAAAAGGAGGTAAAATTCATTTGGGTGGTAAGTTGTATGACGGAGCAATAAACGGTGAAAGTAGTGTAGTGCGGATTTGTAAAAAAGGGCCTGGTCACTAGGGGGGTATAAACCTGTGGTCTTCAAGTGGTTAAAATGACTGTGATACTCAGCTCCTTTTAGACATTTACTGGTGTGTTTACAGACATGGTGAAGTCAAGAGAATGGCCCAGGAAGACAAGAGAAGAGGTGATTTCTCTTCACAGGAAGGGCAATGGCTATAAGAAGATTGCAAAGATGTTAAACATACCAAGAGACACCATAGGAAGCATCATTCGCAAATTCAAGGCAAAGGGCACTGTTGAAACGCTACCTGGTCGTGGCAGAAAGAAGATGCTGACTTCGACTGCTGTGTGCTACCTGAAGCGCAAAGTGGAGAAAAGTCCCCGTGTGACTGCTGAGGAACTGAAAGAAGATTTGTCAGATGCGGGTACTGAAGTTTCAGCTCAGACAATAAGGCGCACACTGCGTAATGAAGGCCTCCATGCCAGAACTCCCAGGCGCACCCCTTGCTGTCTCCAAAGAATAAGAAGAGTCGACTGCAGTATGCCAAAAGTCATGTGGACAAACCACAAAAGTTTTGGGATAGTGTTCTGTGGACTGATGAAACAAAATTAGAACTGTTCGGGCCCATGGATCAACGCTATGTTTGGAGGAGGAAGAACAAGGCCTATGAAGAAAAGAACACCTTGCCTACTGTGAAGCATGGCGGGGGTCAATCATGCTTTGGGGCTGTTTTGCTTCTACAGTACAGGGAAGCTTCAGCGTGTGCAAGGTACCATGAATTCTCTTCAGTACCAGGAGATATTGGATGAAAATGTGATGCAGTCCGTCACAAAGCTGAGGCTTGGGAGACGTTGGACCTTTCAACAGGACAATGATCCCAAGCATACCTCCAAGTCCACTAGAGCATGGTTGCAGATTAAAGGCTGGAACATTTTGAAGTGGCCATCGCAGTCACCAGACTTAAATCCGATTGAGAACCTCTGGTGGGACTTAAAGAAAGCAGTTGCAGCGCGCAAGCCTAAGAATGTGACTGAACTGGAGGCTTTTGCCCATGAAGAATGGGCGAAGATACCCGTAGATCACTGCAAGACACTTGTGTCAAGCTATGCTTCACGTTTAAAAGCTGTTATAACTGGAAAAGGATGTTGTACTAAGTACTAAGATTGAATGTCACTTGGGGGTTGAATAAAACTGATAATGATGTGAGCACAGAAAAGACATTTGTGGTTATTTCATTATAAATGTTATGTTATATTTGTCTGACTTACAAGCGCCTCTTTGATTTAATTGTAAACAAGATGACTGAAATGATCAAAATCAATGTCAAACTGGCCAAAACACTCAATTTCAGTGGGGGTTGAATAATTTTGAACACAACTGTAGGTACTAATCTGCTGACAGATGCCCTTTAAGCCATGCCCCTTCTAAGGCCTCTTTCACACTTGCGTTTTCCTTTCCGTCCTAGAGTTTCTTCCTCAGGGCTCTAAGACGGAAAGATACTGATCAGGATTATCCCAATGCATTCTGAATAGAGAGAATTCCGTTTAGGTTGCATCCGGATGTCTTCAGTTCAGTATTCAAACGTTTTTTTGCCTTCGAAAAATCCGCAGCATGCTGCAGATTTTCCTCCGGCCAAAAAAACTGAAGGCATGCCGCAAGGACGGATCCGGAATTAATGCCCATTGAAAAGCATTAATCCGGATCCGACTTTAAGCTAAACGTCGTTTCGGCGCAGCGCTTTCTGGATCACATGCGACGTAGGGGCGCTGTGACGTCATTGTGGAGCGCCCCGGGAGCCGCATGGAGGGTAAGTAGCTTCTTCACTGCTCCCCACTACGTTTCCATGGCAGCTGGGACTTTAGTAGCGTCCTGGCTGCCATGGTAACACTGAAAGCATTTTGAAGACTGATCAGTCTTCAAAATGCTTTCAGGTGTGTTGCGTTGTGACGGATCCGGCGGGCACTTCCGGCGACGGGCGTGCACGCCGGATCCTCACAACGCTAGTGTGAAAGAGCCCTAAATAAGCTATACATCATTGTTGAATAAGGTGTAAAAAGTGTCTAAAACCCTGAATTAATGTGGCACACAACATGTGCACCAGGATTTTGGAGCATTTTGATTAGTAAGTCTGCTCCTAATGGATGTTGAGGAAATAGCCTGGCATTTCACAACTACAATAGAAATGGCTGTGTGTATAAACCTTCCAGCTCTCTAACGCATATGCATATTTTCGGAGCGTTAAACAGGGGTCAGAGGCCCCATTTTCATGATATATTGGGGACCCAGAGATAGCTACACAGCGCACCATTAGTACTTGCCCATCCCTGCCCACTCCTCTTCTATCTTGCATGGAAACAAATACAGTATACCACAGATATGCTTCTCTGTGTCCAGATGGTTGAAGGTGCACAGAATGCAATTGATGGCTGCGTGTGGCTCCCGGACCGCAGATTGTGCAGCCCTGTTCTACAATGTGAGAATCTATTCATTTTGAACCTGAAGAGTCCTGAGCAGCTGGTGGGGTCCAAGGTAGCGACTCACTACTGATTTGCATTCTCTTTCCTGAAATTATTTACAATAAAGTAATTTAATTAATGTAAAATCGGAAAATCAGATCTCATATTGTACATTCAAAACGATATACATTATCCACTGCCTATGCCATACATTTTGGGATGAGAATACCAATTTCAGGGTGTAGTAGTAATACCACAACACATTCAGGAACATTCATCAGTACATACTGCTGGTACCCAATCCACTATAGGAGCGGTATATAGTGAGTACAAGCATTATACACTAACATTTCATTCTAAGTAAGGTTTTATAGTTTTATTAACAGAAAACTAATATTTTAGAGATGGAATATTGTTTAAATGTTTTGTTCCATGAAAGATTTTCAAGCCAAAATTCAATAAGATGTATCTGTATAGCGCCACCTGCTGTTTGTTATTTTCCTTATTTCTCCATCCACCTCAGTAACATTGCTTAGTTCCGTCCTTCAGCTGCCACCAGCTGTATCTACCTTTAGAAGCTGTTTCAAGGAGAGAGTTGGCCCAGAAAGGGCACGCCTCCTGAGAAAGGACACTCCTCTGAGCTGGCAGCTTGAGATAAATCTAGCAGAGAAATTGGAGCAATGAATGGGAGAATCTCCGGATCCATGTGAGGTGAAGGGCTAATTCTTACTTAGCTAGAAAAAGATTGTAACGCACTATATGATTTCTGATTTTCATTTTTTCAGATTAATCAATCATTAATCATTAGTCAATTGTCAGCCAAACGTGACGTTTTGGCGGGACCAGCCGACACTCTAATTTCAACACCCAGTCCTTTTATCCTTCTGATAGAAAAGTTGCAGCCAGAAGTGTTTAGCAGAGGTTTGCTCCACATTGAAAACACATGCATACTTGGCCAAATCGAGCATCAATGTGGTCGCACAAGACGGCTGCGCCATTTATAGGTTAGAGTAGTTTCCCACTTGTAGAGGCAACCTTGTCGCGGTTAGTGGGCCTATGCTCTTTGATCGGGAAGATCAAACTGTATACTAATGCCTCTTATGCACAGCATACTATGTATTACAAATTGGGCGGATACGCCATGTAATTATGCTGAGACAGTCGTTACATCAAAAGCATAGTGTTGAGGATGTGCGATCCAGATTCACTCTCCAGTATATATCGAGCATCTATGTGTCTGGGTCAGAAGAGATAGCTGTCAGATGAATTAACGTTTGATTGACAGCTATTAAAGGCACTTTAAGATTGTTGGTATGCCTTTCCTATCGAAACCCTAACCATGCCCTTAGTGAGGTGGGTCCTGGTAGCACACTGCGTAATGAAGGCCTCCATGCCAGAACTCCCAGGCGCACCCCCTTGCTGTCTCCAAAGAATAAGAAGAGTCGACTGCAGTATGCCAAAAGTCATGTGGACAAACCACAAAAGTTTTGGGATAGTGTTCTGTGGACTGATGAAACAAAATTAGAACTGTTCGGGCCCATGGATCAACGCTATGTTTGGAGGAGGAAGAACAAGGCCTATGAAGAAAAGAACACCTTGCCTACTGTGAAGCATGGCGGGGGGTCAATCATGCTTTGGGGCTGTTTTGCTTCTACAGTACAGGGAAGCTTCAGCGTGTGCAAGGTACCATGAATTCTCTTCAGTACCAGGAGATATTGGATGAAAATGTGATGCAGTCCGTCACAAAGCTGAGGCTTGGGAGACGTTGGACCTTTCAACAGGACAACTGATCCCAAGCATACCTCCAAGTCCACTAGAGCATGGTTGCAGATTAAAGGCTGGAACATTTTGAAGTGGCCATCGCAGTCACCAGACTTAAATCCGATTGAGAACCTCTGGTGGGACTTAAAGAAAGCAGTTGCAGCGCGCAAGCCTAAGAATGTGACTGAACTGGAGGCTTTTGCCCATGAAGAATGGGCGAAGATACCCGTAGATCACTGCAAGACACTTGTGTCAAGCTATGCTTCACGTTTAAAGCTGTTATAACTGGAAAAGGATGTTGTACTAAGTACTAAGATTGAATGTCACTTGGGGTTGAATAAAACTGATAATGATGTGAGCACAGAAAAGACATTTGTGGTTATTTCATTATAAATGTTATGTTATATTTGTCTGACTTACAAGTGCCTCTTTGATTTAATTGTAAACAAGATGACTGAAATGATCAAAATCAATGTCAAACTGGCCAAAACACTCAATTTCAGTGGGGGTTGAATAATTTTGAACACAACTGTAGGTACTAATCTGCTGACAGATGCCCTTTAAGCCATGCCCCTTCTAAGGCCTCTTTCACACTTGCGTTTTCCTTTCCGTCCTAGAGTTTCTTCCTCAGGGCTCTAAGACGGAAAGATACTGATCAGGATTATCCCAATGCATTCTGAATGGAGAGAAATCCGCTTAGGTTGCATCCGGATGTCTTCAGTTCAGTATTCAAACGTTTTTTTGCCTTCGAAAAATCCGCAGCATGCTGCAGATTTTCCTCCGGCCAAAAAAACTGAAGGCATGCCGCAAGGACGGATCCGGAATTAATGCCCATTGAAAAGCATTAATCCGGATCCGACTTTAAGCTAAACGTCGTTTCGGCGCAGCGCTTTCTGGATCACATGCGACGTAGGGGCGCTGTGACGTCATTGTGGAGCGCCCCGGGAGCCGCATGGAGGGTAAGTAGCTTCTTCACTGCTCCCCACTACGTTTCCATGGCAGCTGGGACTTTAGTAGCGTCCTGGCTGCCATGGTAACACTGAAAGCATTTTGAAGACTGATCAGTCTTCAAAATGCTTTCAGTGTGTTGTGTAGACGGATCCGGCGGGCACTTCCGGCGACGGGCGTGCACGCCGGATCCTCACAACGCTAGTGTGAAAGAGCCCTAAATAAGCTATACATCATTGTTGAATAAGGTGTAAAAAGTGTCTAAAACCCTGAATTAATGTGGCACACAACATGTGCACCAGGATTTTGGAGCATTTTGATTAGTAAGTCTGCTCCTAATGGATGTTGAGGAAATAGCCTGGCATTTCACAACTACAATAGAAATGGCTGTGTGTATAAACCTTCCAGCTCTCTAACGCATATGCATATTTTCGGAGCGTTAAACAGGGGTCAGAGGCCCCATTTTCATGATATATTGGGGACCCAGAGATAGCTACACAGCGCACCATTAGTACTTGCCCATCCCTGCCCACTCCTCTTCTATCTTGCATGGAAACAAATACAGTATACCACAGATATGCTTCTCTGTGTCCAGATGGTTGAAGGTGCACAGAATGCAATTGATGGCTGCGTGTGGCTCCCGGACCGCAGATTGTGCAGCCCTGTTCTACAATGTGAGAATCTATTCATTTTGAACCTGAAGAGTCCTGAGCAGCTGGTGGGGTCCAAGGTAGCGACTCACTACTGGATTTAGGCGGCATTCTCCTTTTCCTGAAATTATTTACAATAAAGTAATTTAATTAATGTAAAATCGGAAAATCAGATCTCATATTGTACATTCAAAACGATATACATTATCCACTGCCTATGCCATACATTTTTGGGATGAGAATACCAATTTCAGGGTGTAGTAGTAATACCACAACACATTCAGGAACATTCATCAGTACATACTGCTGGTACCCAATCCACTATAGGAGCGGTATATAGTGAGTACAAGCATTATACACTAACATTTCATTCTAAGTAAGGTTTTATAGTTTTATTAACAGAAAAACTAATATTTTAGAGATGGAATATTGTTTAAATGTTTTGTTCCATGAAAGATTTTCAAGCCAAAATTCAATAAGATGTATCTGTATAGCGCCACCTGCTGTTTGTTATTTTCCTTATTTCTCCATCCACCTCAGTAACATTGCTTAGTTCCGTCCTTCAGCTGCCACCAGCTGTATCTACCTTTAGAAGCTGTTTCAAGGAGAGAGTTGGCCCAGAAAGGGCACGCCTCCTGAGAAAGGACACTCCCTCTGAGCTGGCAGCTTGAGATAAATCTAGCAGAGAAATTGGAGCAATGAATGGGAGAATCTCCGGATCCATGTGAGGTGAAGGGCTAATTCTTACTTAGCTAGAAAAAGATTGTAACGCACTATATGATTTCTGATTTTCATTTTTTCAGATTAATCAATCATTAATCATTAGTCAATTGTCAGCCAAACGTGACGTTTTTGGCGGGACCAGCCGACACTCTAATTTCAACACCCAGTCCTTTTATCCTTCTGATAGAAAAGTTGCAGCCAGAAGTGTTTAGCAGAGGTTTGCTCCACATTGAAAACACATGCATACTTGGCCAAATCGAGCATCAATGTGGTCGCCGCGCACGGCTGCGCCATTTATAGGTTAGAGTAGTTTCCCACTTGTAGAGGCAACCTTGTCGCGGTTAGTGGGCCTATGCTCTTTGATCGGGGAAGATCAAACTGTATACTAATGCCTCTTATGCACAGCATACTATGTATTACAAATTGGGCGGATACGCCATGTAATTATGCTGAGACAGTCGTTACATCAAAAGCATAGTGTTGAGGATGTGCGATCCAGATTCACTCTCCAGTATATATCGAGCATCTATGTGTCTGGGTCAGAAGAGATAGCTGTCAGATGAATTAACGTTTGATTGACAGCTATTAAAGGCACTTTAAGATTGTTGGTATGCCTTTCCTATCGAAACCCTAACCATGCCCTTAGTGAGGTGGGTCCTGGTAGTCACCGACTGGCAAGCGCCCGGCTGTATAAGGAGGGTGCTCAGGGACTGATGGTCCCCCCTCCCCCCTTTTCCCCCTTAGGGCTTTAGGGTGCCGGCCCCTTTAAGTTAATGGTAAAGTAGATGGCAGAATAGGACCATTAAGAGGTTAATTCACTGGGGAGCTCCTTCCTCTTGCCAGTGGAAGCAAATTGGCCCTCCCTCCCTCCCTTTGTGGATATACTTGGAGGCTGGTCAAGGTACAAGGTTATGATCAGTTATGGATACTTGTTTATTCTGTTTTGTTTTTCAATTCTTAGGAGCCCCACTGGGAGTCCAGCGGTTTGGATATCGCTCCAATGATTACGGTTTTTGAGATACGTGAATTCTGGTCGAGTTTATCAAGTCACAGCTGGCGGCATTTGGGTACAGCGGAGATATGGTGGTACAAGATGGCGCAATTGCCCGCTGGGAGTCCAGTGGCCGGCATACCACTCTTGATTTTTATGGTTTAACTTGCGTTTGGCATACCGCTATGATATTAAGGTTTATTAAGGTTTGCCGCTTTAATAAAGAATCTGTGGCCGATCACCATCCAGCAATAAAGTGACACAGTTGTCAGTGTTTTTGTTATGGGTCAAAGTTGGGTGAAGGGGCCAAGCGGGAGTTAAAGGTGATACCCCACCCTGCTTCCCTGGATACCAGCAGTCGAGCAAGGACCCTTGGCAATGCCATTTTGAGCCCCATTTTGTGACATAACTGGTGTCAATTATTTCGCATCATACTCCTAGGCCCACCCAAAGTAGGAAAAATGTAGTGCTATAGAGCCTTAGGGTATGGCCACACAGTCAGGTTTCTGATGCAGTTTTGGAAGCCAAAATCAAATGTGGGTCATAAAAAGAGAAAATGTATAAAGGACAGATATGACGTCTTCTCTTTTTTGAGGTGTCTTCTGGTTTCGGCTTCTAAAAGTGTATCAGGATAACCTGACTGTGGCCGCACTCTTATGGTCCTGATCACGCCTAATGCTTTTTTTTTTACATGGAAGCTTATTGCATTAATGTGCAAAGGTCCAGAGGTTAGAAATTCACTTTAATTAAATAGCACAGATGAGTCTGAACTTTGAGCCAGAACACAAATCACTTGTCTGGCAATCACGACTACTGTTGACATCTCTCAACGGTCAGTGATGTCATTGTACAAAGAACAAGGCAATAATATTCAACGGATCAGCAGGTGTAAACATTTCCCCATGTAAAAGCTGCCGAGCTCTTATCCCAGGGAGACGGCTTATCAGGCTGCCATTGAGTAATTAGACACACACCTTTGATAAACTCGGGTAATCTCTCCTACATTCCTCCAGACACCTCATCTCCCGCCGAGGCATTGGAAGGATCGCGCCTCTCTGCCACAAAACCTGCGGCTTATGATAGATGCCAAGTTTACTGATGTAGGGCTCAGCTGCCTGCCTGTGGACAATAGAGGGTTTACCCTGGAATTTTCTAAATTCTAAGGCCCCTTTCACACGAGCGAGTTTTCCTCGTGGGCGCAATGCGTGATGCGAATGCATTGCGCCCGCACTGAATCCGGACCCATTCATTTCAATGGGTCTGTGTACATGAGCGTTGTTTTTCCCTCATCACTTGTGCGTTGCGTGAAAATCGCAGCATGTTCTATATTCTGCGTTTTTCATGCAGCCCGGCCCCATAGAACTGAATGGGGCTGCGTGAAAATCGCATCGCATTCGCAAGCAAGTGTGGATGTGATGCGTTTTTCACTAATGGTTGCTAAGAGATGTTTGTAAACCTTCAATTTTTTATCACGCGCGTGAAAAATGCATCGAAGCGCATTGTACCCGCGTTAAAAAAACTGAACTAATGAACGCAATCGCAGACAAAACTGACTGAACTTGCTTGCGAAATCGCGCGTTTTTAACTGAACGTATCCGGAACGCATCCGGACCAAATCTGTCATGCTCGTCTGCAAGGGGTCTAAGAGGCATAAGTGTGAAATTCCTCCTGGTTATATATCTCCTTTTTATGGAATGTAAAGCACAACGTGGTAGATTTATCTTTCCCTGTGCGCCTGAGAAGTGGAGTTAAAAAGTCGTAGATGCAACTACAGAGGCAATTGTAGCATCTCCCCCTTTTCGCCGTCCACACCATTTTTCTAAAAGGGTGTCTTGCAAGGGCAGGGAACGGGGCGTGGAAAGTCACAGCAACAAATTTACCTTCATTTATACCAGTGTTCTGGCGTAAAACAAGCCTGGAATCTAGGCAACTCTGAGCTATGGTGGATTTCTGGTTAGGAGCACAGACTGCCGGAGGATGCGCCTCGTCATAAATTAGGTGTATCCTCCGGCAGCGCAGTACATATGAAGCCAGGTGCAGAAAGCACCAATCTTGATAAATCTCCCCCAATGACTTAAATATTGCTTTAAAAATAAATATTATGGGGGACATTTATCATATGCTTTGAATACGTGTCATTTTTAAATCTGTATTTGCTTTGTGTTCCTGCGCCAAATTTAGGAAATGGCACACCTTAATAATATATTTGGCGTGCTTGCAATGTGGTTTACACCTATATTTGTAAATGTATACCAGGGGGTTGCCAGGTGTGGAGTTGCGACTTTTACTGTATACAACTTTTGCATAGTAATCTCATTTTTGTCCCTTAAAGGGTTTCTGTCACCAACTTTTGACATTATAAGCTGTCTGACATTAGCTATGTGCTAATGTCAGACCAGCTTGATAATGTCTTTTTTATAAAAATCGGATGTATATATAGGCAGAAAAACTTACTTTTATAATATGTAAATTAGCCTCTAGGAGCAGGGGGGGCGTTGCCCTGCTCCTAGCGGCTCCGTCCGGCAACCTGCTGGCACGCCCCTTCTTAGTTTGATTGACAGTGTGGGGAAGCGATCCTTCTGCACTGTCTTCTTCTGAAATCCTGCGCCGCCGCTCTGTATTCGGCGCAGGCGCGGTGAGCAGAGGACGCTGGTGCCTGCTGTCCTCTGCTCACCGCGCCTGCGCCGAATACAGAGCGGCGGCGCAGGCGTGGGATTTCAGCAGAAGACAGTGCAGGAGGATCGCTTCCCCGCACTGTCAATCAAACTAAGAAGGGGCGTGCCAGCAGGTTGCCGGACGGAGTCGCTAGGAGCAGGGCAACGCCCCGCCTGCTCCTAGAGGCTAATTTACATATTATAAAAGTAAGTTTTTCTGCCTATATATACATCCGATTTTTATAAAAAAGACATTATCAAGCTGGTCTGACATTAGCACATAGCTAATGTCAGACAGCTTATAATGTCAAAAGTTGGTGACAGAAACCCTTTAAAGAGAACCAGTCACCTCTGTTTTAGTAGCTACTTGCATTCCCAATTTAATACTGGAGAAGTGCCACTCTCCCCCCATAATGTGGCAGTCTCCTCTCCCCCCCCCCTCATGTGCCAGTGATAAGTGCCACTCTTCCCCCCCATCATATGCCAGCCTCTCTGCAACCCCCCTTCCATGTGCCAGTGATAAGTGCCACTCTTCCCCCCCATCATATGCCAGCCTCTCTGCAACCCCCCTTCCATGTGCCAGTGATAAGTGCCACTCTCCCCCCCATCATGTGCCAGTCTCCCCCCCCCCTCTCATGTGCCAGTGATAAGTGCCATTTCTCCTCCCCCATCATGTGCCAGTCTCCTCTCCCCCCTCCTCATGTGCCAGTGATTAGTGCCACTCTCCCCCCCCATCATGTGCCAGCCTTCTCTATGCAACCCCCTTCCATGTGCCAGTGATGAGTGCCACTCTCCCCCATCATGTGCCAGTCACTTCTCCTCTCCCTCCCCTCATGTGCCAGGGATAAGTGCCACTCCCCCCATCATGTGCCAGCCTCTCTGCAACCCCCTTCCATGTGCCAGTTATAAGTGCTATTCTCCCCCCATCATGTGCCATCTCTCCATCCTCTCAGTCTGCCCCACCCCCCCTCCATGTGCCAGTAAAATTGTCAAATGTTAAATAATAAAATAATAAAAAAATAAACACTTATACTTACCTACATGCGATGCGATGCAGGCCTCTTCCGGCCTGTGTCCCGCTCTGTACTGCTCAGGCGGCGCGATGACGTCATCACGCCGCCTGAACCGGCCTCTGATAGGCTGCCGGCACAAGGCCCGCAGCCTATCAGAGGAGCAGGGAAGGGAGACGCCTCTCCCTCCCCTGCCACAGCACAGCCATCTGTATCGCTGTCCTGAGGACGGCGATACAGATGGCTATGGAGATGAGCGCTTCCACAGTGGAAGCGCTTATCTCCCTGTGCCCTGCCGCCGCCGCCACTGCTGCCCACATTTTCGGGGGGCGGGCAATTGCCCCGTTGCCCCCCCCCCCTGGATCCGCCAATGTCTGTGTTGTGCCATTCTTCTTTTATTCCTGCTAGAAGTTTATGGATAAAGGTACAGATGAGGTGTGCCAGTGTGGAGCATGTCCCTGCAGAGTCTGCCACTGGTAGCACTGATTGGACAATGTTAGACTGTGCATGGACACCCCCCCAACTGGTAACACCCATATCTTCAAGCCACAAAACTGACATACCTGATTTGATAAATGTCCCCCTTTATATACTGTAATAATGAGATGATAATCAGATTATATCACAGTGCGAATATGTACCAGCTTTACATATATCTAACATATAAAGCTGAATGTATTTATGTATTTATTACAATCACTAAATTTGGCACACAGGTACATAAGGTGTTCGGGAAGGTTTTAGACGGGGTCTCAGCTCTCTAGGATGTACCGTTCCTGACCATCACATGACCTATATTAGCCAATAGAAGCCTGCAGGTCTTTCTCTTCATATCCCAACTGCCATACACATGGTCACATGTCCCTTATCAGCAAATAGAAGCTTGCAGGTCTTTAGTCTCTACATACACACAGTTTTACACCAGGTTTCCATAATGTAGTGTACGGGAGCTGTAATGCCCGTCACTACAGAAGGGTCACTTGTGTGTGGTCGTTCCCCTCAGTTTTGAGGAGATTGGTGTAATACATCTTCATGTAATGCAATACTGTGTATTTCCCTGTTACTGTGATATTTGCCATGTGCAGGCCTGCTAGGGGTGTCATTCCAGCTCTAAGTCACTAGAGGAAGCTAGGGAGCCCT
This sequence comes from Bufotes viridis, assembly GCA_033119425.1. Classification (NCBI taxonomy): domain Eukaryota; kingdom Metazoa; phylum Chordata; class Amphibia; order Anura; family Bufonidae; genus Bufotes; species Bufotes viridis. Next base: position 93,483,522 of record CM065594.1, on the reverse strand, counting down.
AGTTTATAAATAGGCCCAGTCAGGGGAAGAAAAGGCCGATTAGACTGTGTCTAAGTGAAGTGCAGGCCATGAGCCTGTGAAGTCCAGCTCAGGCCTTGAGCCTGTGAAGGCAAGGCCCAGGCCTTGTACCCGCTGAAGTCCGCCCAGGCCCTATCGTCTGTGGGGGTCCAGCCTAGGAAGATTTGTGCCCTAGGAGGAGCAGTCCAGACCCTAGTACTAGTGGAGAAGTGTTGCCTCCTTAGTCAAGCTGCAAGCAGGACAAGTATCCCTGGAGAGAGAGAACAGTTGCCTGAAGTGTGTTGCTGCATTAAGAGTAAAGCCCGATCTTAAGAGGCCTGTCTTGGGGATGGCCCTTTGGGACTGTGATTACTAACTTGAACCACTTCTGTGACTGTATTGTAACATGTGGAACATTCTGGAGCTGTACCTGATAACTGTTCATCTGTCTGCAACTACGTTCAGTAAAGTTATCCCGTTATTTAAAGATACAGAGACTCCTCAATTATTCCACCTGTCACTACACGGTGTGCCACCGTTCAATTGGCATTGGCGTCACGACATTCATCACCTGCCTGTTCCAGTGCTGACCCGATTGAAGACGACAGTCGGTCCCAGGTTAGTGGGTTGCCCTGCACTACAAAGCCCAGCATACCTAAAGCTACACTACTGACCCCCTGGGACACTGCAATAACAACCCAGCCATTTTTCTCCACTGCTGCAGGTCAGCTTTAAAGGGGCAGGGTGCTGTGGAGGTCACAGTTCAGGGAGCAGGTAGACTTAAAAACCCCGCCCCCATGTCCCGATAAGTGACGCCCCCTCCCACCCTGTAGCCGAAGGGGATTGAGAAAATGAAGGTAAAAATCAGCTTCTGTCAGCTGCAGGGGTGGGAGGGAGGGTTACTTTCTCCCTTCAGATCACGCTTAGACAGCACAGTGCTGCTCTCTGAGAGTGAGCTGTTCAAAAGAACATCCCAGGGAGTCTGAAAGCCGGACTGTCCGGCCTAAAAATGGACCTCTGGCCACCCTAGGGACAGGCTGCTGTGGAGGTCACAGTTAAGGGGACGGTCTGCTATAGAGGTAAGTGTTAGGGGGCAGATTGCTGTAGAGGCCACTGTTAAGGGGATGGGGTGTTGTGGAAATCACTGTTAAGGAGATAGGGTACTGTGGAGGTCATTAATAAAGGGGCGGCTGCTGTGAAGGTCACTGTTTAAGGGATTGACTGCTTTGGAGGTTACTGTTAAGTGGACGGGATGCTTTCGAGGTCACTGTTAAAGGGGCTGGCTGCTGTGGAGGTCTCTGATGCTGTGAAGGTCACTGTTAAAGGGGCAAGTGCTGTGGAGGTCTCTGTTAATGAGACAGCGATCTGTGGAGGTCACAGTTAAGGGGACGATCCGCTATGGAAGTCAGTGTTAAGTGGCGGGGTGCTGTAAAGGTCACTGTTAAGGGGTCAGGGTGTTCTGGAGGTCACATTTTAAGGGAACAGAGCTCTGTAGAGGTCACTGTTAAGGGGGCGAGTTTTTGTGAAAATCACTGTTAACGAGACGGGGTACTGTGGAGGTCACCAATAAAGGGGGCGGCCATTGTGGAAGTCACTGTTAAAGGGGAGGGCGCTGTGGATGTTACTGTTAAGGGGTCAGACCGCTATAGAGGTCACTGTTAAAGGGGCAGGGTACTGTAGATGTCACTGTTATAGTGGATGCTGTTGATATCTTTTAACAAAACACACAAACATTAAATGAAATAGATGAAATATATCCGTCTGCTAGTAATTAACCCCTTCCTGACCAGCGCCGTAATGGTACAGTGCTGGCCGGGTTTTTAAAGATGGCGCCCTCACCTGCTTCTTATAGCAGACACTCGCAGCTCATGTCCGCAACTGGCAGTAATGCTGATTGCGGACATTCAATCCCTCAGATGCCGTGGTCAATCCTGACCACGGCATCTGAGCGTGCTGAACACCGAAAGCAGTCGCTTTCGGTGGTGCTCCGGCTACCCTGTGTGGCGATCAGAGGAGCCGGAGCTTGTATGCAGTGGCCCCTGTCTTTGTGAATGACAGGAGGCTGCTTCATAGTATTTCCTATGGAGCCCTTGCCTGTAATAGGGCTCCATTGGAAAGTAGTAAAATCATCATAGACTTCGATGCAAGTGCATTGGAGTCTATGATAATAGCAATCAGATGATTGATTGTTATAGTTCACTATGGGAACTATAAAAAAGTTAAAAAAACAAACAAACATAAAAATTCAAATCCCCCACTTTTCCCAAAATAAAAATCAAAGAACTAAAAAAAATTAAAAAAATACACATCACGGGTGTCGTGATGTGCGAAAACGCCCATAGTACAAAAATATAAAAATATATTCCCCATACGGCAAATAGAAAAACGGAAAAAAACGTCCAAATGTCCCATTCGCGGTTTTTGGTCGCTTCTTTTTCTACAAAAAATAAAATAAAAAATGATCAAAACGTCATACACACTCCAGAATGGTATCAATGAAAAGTTCAGATCGCCCCGCAAAAAATAAGCCCCCATAAAGCTCCGTACATATAATTACAAAAAAGTTATAGGGGTCAAAATATGGTGACAAAAAAATAAAACAGATTTTTTCCCACTTTTTAATTTTTTTATCACTATCAAGAAGAACTATACATATAAGGTATCGTTGGATTCGTACTGACCTGTAGAAAAAAAGTAACTGGCCAGTTTTATCGCCCATCAAACATCGTAAAAAACAAAAACGTAATTTCACCCCATTTGGATTTTTTTCCTGTCTCCCACTACATCATATGCAATATTAAATGGTGGTGTTGGAAAGTACAACTTGTCCCGCAAAAAACAAGCCCTCATATGGCTATGTGAACAAACAAATAAAAAAGTAATGGCTCTGGGAAGGCAGGGAGAGCAAAACGCAAAAAAAAAAAAAACCTCCGGGGGGTAAAAGGGTTAAATATATACCAAATATGTCCACGTTATACTATTATGGGCCATATCAAGATATACAAGAAATGTATAATGTATGACAGCTGCTGTACATATATGATTATATGGCCTCATGCACACGACCGTTGTTTGTTTCCGCGTCCGTTCTGTTTTTTTTCACGATAGGATGCTTCCCCATTCATTTGAATGGGTCAGTCAAAAAATGCGGATGGTTAACTGTTTTTGTTCCGCATCCGTGGTCCGTGTTTACCTTCCGTCAAAAAAATAGAGCATGTCCTATTTTTTTCACGTTTGCGGACAAGGATAGGCATTATTACAATGGATCTTCCAAAAAAACGGATCCGTCAAAAAAAACGGTCCGTCATCAGTTTTTTTTGACGAACGCAAAATTTGCGGACGGAGCGGACGCGGAGGCAGGCAACAGTCGTGTGCATGTAACCTTACCCACAGGATGCCCAGGTTATACCAGCATGGTCCATATTACTATATAGAAGAAGATGCACAACTTATACCAACTGTACATATATAATTATATACAGAAGATGCCCACGTTATACCAGCATGGTCAATATCACTATATACAAGAAGATGTATAACTTATACCAGATGTACATATATAATTATATATAGAAGATGCCCAGGTTATACCAGCATGGTCCATATCACCATATACAGAAATATGTATAACTTATACCAGCTGTACATATATAATTATATACAGAAGATGCCCAGGTTATACCAGCTTGGTCCATATCACTATATACAAGAAGATGTATAACTTATACCAGCTGTACATATATAATTATATACAGAAGATTCCCAGGTTATACCAGCTTGGTCCATATCACTATATACAAGAAGATGTATAACTTATACCAGCTGTACATATATAATTATATACAGAAGATTCCCAGGTTATACCAGCATGGTCTATATCACTATATACAAGAAGATGTATAACTTATACCAGGTGTACATATATAATTATATACAGTAGATGCCCAGGTTATACCAGCATGGTCCATATCACTATATACAAGAAGATGTATAACTTATACCAGGTGTACATATATAATTATATACAGAAGATGCCCAGGTTATACCAGCATGGTCCATATCACTATATACAGGAAGATGTATAACTTATACCAGCTGTACATATATAATTATATACAGAAGATGCCCAGGTTATACCAGCTTGGTCCATATCACTATATACAAGAAGATGTATAACTTATACCAGCTGTACATATATAATTATATACAGAAGATGCCCAGGTTATACCAGCATGGTCCATATCACTATATACAAGAAGATGTATAACTTATACCAGCTGTACATATATAATTATATACAGAAGATGCCCAGATTATATCAGCATGGTCCATATCACCATATACAACATGATGCATAACATATCAGCTGTAAGTAAATAATTATATACCAGGAGCCCAATTTATACTGTATGGTCCATATCACTATATACAATAGCTGTGTAATATACTTACCTGGCCGGGCTCCAGCTCCTGGGCCAAGCCCCCTAGAGAGGCAACCGCGTCCCTACTTACAGAGCGCAATGCTCTGCTTTCTCCCCACAGCACGTGCGTGCTGGGGGAGATGAGCAGTGGGTTGAATGGCAGCCTATCTGCTCAATCATCTGTTCTGATTGTTGGCTAACCTATGGGCGAGTCAGGTCACTGGACCAATCAGGTTTTGGTCTGGGGATGTGGCTCTCTATTTAAATCCCACAAGGGCATATACCATTTCCAGTGATAGTCCAATTGTGTTTGTCTGTCTCTGCACTTAAAGGGGTTGTGTCGCTTCAGCAAATAGCATTTATTCTGTACAGAAAGCTAATACAAGCAACTTACTAATTTATTATCTATATTGCTTCCTTTGCTGGCTGGACTCATTTTTCCATTTATTTTCCGTGGTTACGACCACCCTGCAATCCAGAAGCGGTGGTCGTTCTTGCACACTATAGGTAAAAACACCAGCCTATGTGCACTCCCCTCTCTTTGAGTCAAGGCAGGCGACCAGTTGAGAAGTATCGCTCCACGTTCCACAGGTAATGTACTGCGTCTGGCTGGAATGATATGCCTCTTAGATCACAGTTCAGACTGGGCCTTTCAGAAGGATCTTTTAGTAAGTTATCCCACCCCTGGTCCTTAGAAGAGACCAGACGTATTTTCCGAAATGACTGACAGGATTCTATTGCTTGTTAATCTGTCTTCACAAGAAAGGTCTGTTTCTGGTTTAGCTTTTGTGGATTCTGGGGCTACAGCTAGCTTTGTTAATTTCAATTTTGTTTCAGCCTTGGGATTAAAATGTATTAGACTGTCTGAAACCATTCCGGTTTCTGTGGTGGATACTACTCCCTTGGCTGGAGGGTTTATTGAGTATAAGGCCTCTCATTTGGTAATGAAGGTTGGTTGTCTTGAGAAGTTTGTCTGCTGATGTCATATTTAGGTTGTCCTAGTTGAGGGTGCCTAGTTATGTCTTTAATTGGAGTACTGGGGAATTAGTAAAATAGAGTCCTCAGTGCTCTAATCATTGTATTCAGCTCTCTACTCTTGAACTAGAGGAAGGTCCATTACCTGAATATATTAAGAATTTTCAAGATGCCTTTTCTAAAAAGGCATCCAAGACCTTGTGAATATGACTGTGCTATTGAACTTGTTGCCGGTGCCGAGTATCCTAAGGAAAAAAAACTATAATCATACTGGACCCGAAGGGTAGGCCATGAAAGATTATGTCCAAGATAGTCTATGGAAGGGACATATTCAGCCGTCTATATTCCCTATGGAAGCTGGGTTCTTTTTTGTTGGGAAAAAGGGCAGTGGATTATGACCCTGTATTGACTATAAGGAATTAAATAAAATCACGATCAGGAACCAGTATCCCTTTCTCCTAATTCCTGATATTTTTACTCAAATTGTTGGGGCTCAGTGGTTTTCTAAGATTGACCTCAGAGAAGCCTGTGATTTTGAAATTTAATTAAAATATGGGAGGGGGGCGAGTGGAAGACATCATTCAATACCCCTGAAGGGCATTTTGAATATCTGGTAATGCCCTTTGGGCTGTGTAAAGCTCCAGCAGTTTTCCAAAACCTTGTTAATTACCGTATATCTTTCGTAAATTCCTAGGTCTATTCGTGGTAGTCTATTTGGACGATATTTTAATTTTCTCTTCTGACTGGGCTTCTCATGTTATGCATGTGACAAAGGTTCTTCAAAGGAAGAAATGGAAGGCCCTCTCTCCCCAAGGAGAGATAGTAATCCCCAAAAAAAGAAAGGTACTTCAGAAGTTGAGAGAAAAACACCTGTTCTCTAAATTCAGTAAATGTGTAGTTGGGTTATATACTGACAATATAGCAATAACAAGTGACAAGACACCGCGGTGCTCGGGTTTAGACATGTCCCCCACAGCAGGATATGTTGACCAATCTCTCAATTTTAACATCAGTTTGAGGGCTTAGTAAGACCGCAGTGTGCACCTCTCTTGTCACTTGTTATTGCTATATTGTTATACTGTTTATCACATCCACACAACTGCCATCTTGTGTAGGATGTCTATTGTGGTACTTGTGGTCTGCTGCAGGCATCCTCCACCGTATGCATTTTTGCTGGGGATCGCCATTAGCAACGGGCCACAAGTGCGGGATCTGCTCACCTGTATATATATGCACAACTGCATCTTGGATTGAGCACATCCTGCTTTATGCCAGCTTTCAGGGGTGTCCGTGGTGCGAGAACTGGGGGAGTTGTTATTTGGGTTGAGGGATTTAGTGAAGGGGTTGGTAAGTACAGGGTCAGGGACAGGGTCACCGGTGGCGGCATGGGGTTTACAAGGGTCAAGCGCAACAGGTAGTGGTGGTACAGTGGGGTTTGCTGGGCCGGTGATCATGGGGCCATTGGTGCTGGGGCCAGCGGGGCGTTGGGGACATCGCCGGACAGACCGGCTAACAGGGAAGGGGAGAAGGGGAAAGATGAGGAGGAGCCGCATTTGGATGATGGGGCGAGAGGGGAGGTATATGTTTGCTTTAAAGGCCTGCTGGGGGCCCATTTGTGGACGGGGGTGAAGGAAAAAATTTGGAAAGGGGAGTACATAGACATATTTTCGTTACTCCTACTGGAACGGTTCAATTTAGATAGGGATAGGAAGGAGGATAGGAGAAAGGAAGAAGAGGATAAGCGGCAGCACTTTTTGATTCCGCTGACTTTTTCAAACTGGTTGCAGGCGTTTGTGATCCTGGCCAGTGTCATTGGGGAGAAGGCGCCGGAGAATTGTTCTGGCTTTTCTGTTACCTGGATGCGATAGGAACAACTGATAACAAGTACCAATAGTCTAATATGTGTGTCACTGAACGGCTCACCAAAAATACCATACACACATATAATATAAATTCAATCCTTATTGTTTAAAAAGCAACATTCTATACATGACTAGGTTATTGGCTATTATTCCAGGGCAAACTTAAGAAGACACAGAGACCAAATTCGGATCTAATGGCCACAGCAGCCGTTTATTCATAAAATTGCATACATAACCATAAATAACACAATAACATAAAATACTGAATTATTTTCCCCCCCTGACGGGGAAGGTCCTCGAAGCCCCAACTTTCTTTTAACACACTTGCCCAGACTGGCACCTCTATCTTGCCTCCAGCCGTAAAAACGCCAGCTCGGAGACCAACTGACGGCAGCCTTATCCACGTCAACTATACCAACCATGGGAGGCCAGCCCCCACCATTGAGGCCCTCCCATTCTCCAGAAGTCTCAGAACCACCAACTTCGAGGACCTCCCCCCGCCAACAACGCGCAACCTGACCACTCCCTCAGGCTTGCGCATCCCTCTACAACCCAAGTGCTCTCTCGACGCCCTCCTGGATTCCCCAAAGACCATAGATCAATACCGACGGCGTTGAGATGAATGCCACCCGCTCTCCAAAAAGCTCCCACGCCCTTTTCTAATTCCAAATGGCGTACCGCCACAGCACAGTTCCTGGCCATAAATTTTTCCATCAATCTATTGACTTTAATCCTCGCTTTATTGAGGCGCTCGACCTATCGAGCGCCCGCCACACCCGCCTTGGAACGATATCTGACCACACCGTAATAGTGTTCGGGAATAAGGACCATAAACGTAATAAATCAAATTTCATGTCCTGTATCAGCTCACGAACCGATGTGACCCCCAAGTCGTTTCCCCCTACATGTAGGACCAACACATCTGGGGGCCTAGTCAAACGTACATAACGATAGACCTCCCTCAACACACCTTCCCACAGCATGCCTCTTACCCCTATCCACCGTACTTCCGCCACATCCCTGTGAAAGCCTAGCTGCCGTCCTTCTGGGCGCACATCTGCCCGCAATGCGCCCCCAAAAATGAACGAGTGCCCGAGTAACCACACTAGAGCCGGAGCGCGGCCTGCAAAATACAACGAAACAAAAACAGAAACAGTCAATCCGTGCGATGCACTTAAAGACACCCCAACCGCACATAAGAACGGAACCGCACAGATTCCTATCTACCTATCCTTTTGATAACCTCATCACTCGACCCTACCCTTGCCGCCTCCGTCGCCACTCCTATCCTAAACGAATGACCTGTGAAATCATCAGCTGCCATACCTAATTTAAGGAGGCAACGTTTAAAAATCGCCACAAACTGATACCTCTATAGATAGGAACCATCCTCATGTTTTAACAGGGGGCCAGCATCAGACATACCACTGACACCATACTCCCGCAAACACCGCACCGGGCACAACAAACAACCTGGCACTTCAAAAATTCGAACATAGCTACCTTTTCCTTCCCTATCAGTTTTAGACTTGCGAATACGGATAACAACCCTGTCGTGTGACAACACTACCCTAAGTAACCCCCCACCGATGACCCGCACGCTGTTGCACACTAGCTCCCCCAACCGCAACACCCCAAAGAAGGCAAGGGAAAAAGCCACCGGAAAAAATGGCATGCGACATTCCATCCTGTCAGTGTTAATTACTATACCCAGAAAACTCAATTCCGTGGTAGGGCCCACTGTCTTATCCTCGGCTAAGGGTACCCCAAAAGAACGGAAAATTGGCCGCAACGTGTGTAATAATAATGAACAAACCGTAGACCCCGCTGGGCCCAAACATAAAAAATCATCCAAATAATGAATAATGAATGAACAACCTAAACCGTCCGCTACCACCCATTTTAAAAAGGAGCTAAAGGCTTCAAAATAAGCGCAAGACACCGAACAACCCATTGGTAAGCACCTATTCACAAAATAACCACCCCCCAATAACACCCTAACAAGTGTAAACTGTCGGGACTAACGGGAAACAAACGAAACGCCGCCTCTATGTCCGTTTTCGCCAACAACGCCCCTGACCCAAATTACGCACCCGAGCTACAGCCGCATCGAATGAAGTGTACACCACCGAACATAAGTCCGGATCTATACCTTCATTGTCCGACGCCGCCTTAGGATAGGATAGGTGATGAATGAGCCTAAACGAGTTAGGCTCCTTTTTAGGGACTAAACCTAACAGTGATACCCTCAACTTGGAATAAAAAGGCGGCTCCTCAAACGGGCCGTCCATACGTCCCAAGGCCACCTCCTTTTCCAATTTTCGCGTCACGACCTCCTGATGCTCCAGTGCCCAGCGTAAATTTCTTCGAACCATAACAACCAGCAACGGCACCGACGGAATATAAAAACCGTTTGCAAATCCAACCCTCAAAAACTGTGCCACTCCCTGGTCCGGGTATCTACTTAGATAGGGGACCATCCTTTCCACCCGAACTGGCGTCTGGCCCTTTTCCACCTGTATCACCCTTCTTTTGTCTATTGGCCCTAAAGCAACGGATGAGCCCATGATTTCCGACGCACGACGAGCATTCGTGCTTGAAACGACATTTGGCCCCAAATTTGCAGTTTCCATAATTGAAAAGGAAGCATAGTCCCTTTGCTGAAGCAACTGCGAATGTTGACTGCCCTGATCCTCCTGCTTCTCCACGAAAGGACTGAGCCTGACGCACAGGTGCCATCACCCACATCCACAGGCCAATGTTCTTATGGTCCCAGCATATGTTACTACGAACCGCCATTCTCTGTCTGGACTGCTCATCATATCGCAGCCATCCTGTCCCCCCGTACTCCCGATATGCTTCCCCTACTGCGTCCATATAACAAAATAAAGCCGAACAGCACTCCGGCTTCTTTTCTCCTATCACACTGGCCAAGATCGCAAATGCATAAAGCCAGTTTGAAAAGGTGTGTGGGATTAGCCTAAACCTACGCTAAGTTCTGATCATCCTCCTTTTTTCTTTCTTCTTTCTTTCCTCTATCTAAGTTAAACCGCTCAAGGAGGAGTATGGAAAAAAATTTCCACATACTCCCCCTTCCAAATACGTTCACGCACTTCTTGCTTTAAATGCGCGCCAAAGGGCCCTTCGAAACAGACGTATACTTCGCCACACGCTGTGTCATACACTTTTGGCCTATAGTCGCCACCCGCTTGGGTCTGTACGGACACTAAACCACCCGGTCTGGCCACTGTAGTAGTAGGCACCCCGTTAGACCCAGTTCCAACTCCACCAAGTACTCCGCTACTCCTAACAGTTACATCGTTAGCCGTGGCCGCCCCAGGCACACTGCTTCCTTCAACCACAATTCTGCCGGGCCCCCCGCAGCCTAAGGCTCCCAACCCCCCAGGCACCCCGCTTCCACCAGGTCCTACCCCCCATGCTGTGGTTGGAGAAACCCCTGTCGCCCCCAAACCCGATACCCAACCGGCCAGGCTGTAAAAGAGCTGCCCTAAACTCCTACCCAATTCCCCCTGGGCCTGCTATAAAAGAGTCATGCACACCCCCAGTGACCTCACCTAGCTGCCCGGGGGCTGTGGACCCCGCAGCTGAAGATCCTGCCTCCTGCTGGCTGTTCCTCTGGTCCATCACTGCTTCACCTCTCAGACCCAGAGGCACTCCTGTGGATGGATCCCACATCCCAGCCTCCCCCTGGCTGGATGCGCTGGTGGATGGTCAGCTGCCTTGAAGCTGTGGACTGCGGCTTGTGCGCGTCTTGCGAATCCATGCGCACAGCCGCGCTTGTAAAACCGCGATTCCCACTCCGGGCGACCTCCCCTGGGCTGGGGGCATCCGCCGCTCCTAGTCCCGCATCCCTCATAGTAGAAGACGGGAGAGGATTCCGCCCGCCTGATGAAAGGGCCCACCATTCATTTTGATTCTTCCCGTGTCGGGAGGTGCTGGCACTTGGCAATACTCCAGCCTCCCGACGCGGAGGGTCCCCGGAGGGGCTCCGCACCCGGCGCCGAGCCCTGGGGGCCATGTCAGGGCTAAGGCGCGCCGGCGAACGTACCCGCCGCGGCTGTCTAGCAGATGGCGGTGAGCAGGCTGTACTCACCGTTGCCCCCTGTAGCAATCCGGACACCTGGTCCCGCAGCCATAAGGGTCCCCTGACGTCTGCCGCTGCCCGCAACTGCTGAGTGAGGACATCCACCGCCTGCATGTTGGAAGGTTAGTTTGCTGGTTCTGTGCCAACTAAAATGGCGCTTTGTCCACCCCCTCCTTTATAAATTATAAACCTGCCTTATCTAAACTCCGCCTCCACCCCTAACTTTCAAATCTTTTAACCCTTCCCTTCCTGGCCCCTCCAAACCCAAAATCTATCATGTCGGCCTCCCCTTAACTGGCGTCCCAGTACGGCCTCACTTGATAGAGCAAAAATACATACAGTGGTAGCAGTGCAGGCTAGTACTGCGACAAGTCTAAAACCACCATCCCCCCAACATCACCTCCAAAGATAAGTAGAGCCTAGCCAGCAAAATAAATCATAAGCCACAATCTCCATCTAGTTATTGTGTGAATTACACATATAAACATAAAAAACTTATATAATAACTGACCTCACGCTACATCATGTTAACGTACCCATAAGCTGCCACATACAAGAGTGTTCACATACCATGGAGTTACCAACAGGCATACCCCAAATGTATGTATATAGTTCACAAACAGTTACTATTGTGTGCAAAGTCCTAAATAGCAAAAAAAACTATGGTACGTAATGAGCATGAAACAACCATATACTAACCAGGGGTAGTGGGGGAGTGATGGCACCAACCCGACGCGCGTTTCGCTTCGCTTCTTGGCCTGGAGTGCAGGTTGCCCGAGAAAAAAGTTGAGGATCTGCGGCGGGTGGTGTCAGCTGCATGTGGGTGAAAAAAATTGCGGCTTCGGGAGTTGCAGTAATTATTGGGAAAAATTTATTTTGCCTGTCGTATTATGCCCATGGGACAGATTTTTTTTGTAGGAGGCTGGCACAGGCGACGGAGGATTCAGGCTCCTCACCACTTTGTGCGGCTTACTCGGGATTAAATGTGGGACGATTTGAAGGTGTGGGCGTTCTTTTTGAAATGGTATAATGATCGGTCGTTATGGATAGCAGATGGGGTGTTGGCGGCAGATCTGGATTTGTTTACCGATGTGGCGGGTGAGCAGGGCCGGCGCGTCCTATACGCGGAATAGGCAGCCGCGTAGAGCACCCCTTGGGAAGGGGCGCTGCTAGGAGCGCCGGCCCCGCCTCATGCTGCAGCCACCCGAGCGCTCTATATAGAGCCTCTGGCATCTGCAGCACTGCCCGGGCTGGCGCGTCCATGAGGACGCACCGCCCGGGCGCACCAAGAAGAGAGGAGCTGACAGGAGGGAAGCGTTCAGCGCTCCCTCCTGTCACTCCATTGTAGCGTGGCCGAGCTCTTTATGGTCCGCGGGCACAGGAGCATCTGTTTCCTGTACCCAGCGGGACAGACATGAAGTGTGCACACAGTGTGCACTTCCTATCAGTCCGCCCAGGTACAGGACACTAAAGCTCCTGTACCCGTGGACCATAAAGAGCTCGGCCGCGCTACACTAGAGGGTGGGGGAGAAAGAGAATGACAAGGGGGGCAGGAGTGAAGAATGACAAGGGGGTGAAGAATGACGAGGGGGTGAAGAATGACAAGAGGGGAAGAGAATGACAAGGGGGAGTGAAGAATGACAAGGGGGAGTGAAGAATGACAAGGGGGGTGAAGAATGACAAGGGGGGTGAAGAATGACAAGGGGGGTGAAGAATGACAAGAGGGGAAGAGAATGACAAAAGGGGAAGAGAATGACAAGGGGGAGTGAAGAATGACAAGGGGGTGAAGAATGACAAGGGGGTGAAGAATGACAAGGGTGGGTGAAGAATGACAAGAGGGGAAGAGAATGACAAGGGGGAGTGAAGAAACGACAAGGGGGAGGAAGAATGACAAGAGGGGGAGTGAAGAATGACAACAGGGGGAGTGAAGAATGACAACGGGGGAGTGAAGAATGACAAGGGGGAGTGAAGAATGACAAGGGGGAGTGAAGAATGACAAGAGGGGGAGTGAAGAATGACAAGGGGGTGAAGAATGACAAGGGGGTGAAGAATGACAAGAGGGGAAGAGAATGACAAGAGGGGAAGAGAATGACAAGGGGGGGGGGGAGTGAAGAATGACAAGGGGGGGGGAGTGAAGAATGACAAGGGGGGGGAGGAAGAATGACAAGAGGGGGGGAGTGAAGAATGACAACAGGGGGGGAGTGAAGAATGACAAGGGGGGGGAGTGAAGAATGACAAGGGGGGGAGTGAAGAATGACAAGGGGGGGGAGTGAAGAACGACAAGAGGGGGGAGTGAAGAATGACAAGGGGGGGTGAAGAATGACAAGAGGGGGGAGAGAGAAAACTGGCGTTAGTTAAAGGGGTTCTGCAGTTTATTTAAACTGATGACCTATCCTCTGGATAGATCATCAGCATCTGATCCAGGGCCGGCGCTACCATACAGGCAAGGGGGGCAATTGCCCCCGGGCCCCGAGTCCTTAGGGGCCCCCGGCGACGGCCTGCCTGCCGCAAACAACTGACCCTACTACTTACTATTTATTTGCAGTCAGCGGCCGACTAACAGCGCAGACTCAGTGAAAGCGCCCAGCCTGAAAGAGTGAGGAGGGGGTGGGGCCCGCGGCCGCTCTGAGATCCGCTGCCTGGCCTGCCTGCAGTGGCTGGAGCGTGCGCAGGCTCGCAGCTGCCGCACAGGCACGTCTTCACATGACGTTGCCACTGAGCTGAGGGAGCTCTGCCTCCAGAGACTCTGAGAGAAGGCCTGACGAGTCACCGATGCCTGCCTGTCCCTCCCTCAGTCACAGTCTCACAGAACTTAAAGTAACCTTACAGGTATTTATATTTGGTATAATACCTATAATAGGTATCAAATGGATGGATGGATGGATCCCGTGTCTGTCTGCCACTGGTCCATGAGATGGAGTAGGAGAAACCCGGCGGGGAGGGGGGGGGGGTGATGGATCGATTTGCAGCAGCCCACTGGCCTATGGATTGGAGTGGGAGAAATGTGCCATTGGGGGGTGGGGGGGCCACAGAAGGAGAGATGGGAGGGGATTTTTTTTTGTTGTCAAACTGCAGAGATGGAAAATGCCGACAAAATGGTGGTCTGGTCTGAAAGGAGAAGACGGGGTCAAAGAACATCTACATCAAAGGAGACGTCACTGGATGTAAGAGGTATGGGGTGCTGTATTTCTGTATGCCACCATGGAGAGGGGGGGGGGAGAAATAATGTGACGCGAAGGGGGTGATTGATGACGTGACATGGAGGGGGGCCCCTTATTGTTTTTCGCCCCCGGGCCCCATTTCACCTAGAACCGGCCCTGATCTGATCGGCAGGGGTCCGACGCCCGGGACCCCCGCCGATCAGCTGTTTGAGAAGGCAGCGGCGCTGGCAGTAGCACCTCGGCCTTCTCGCTGTTTACCGCAGGCGCAGTGATGTCACGACTTGTATCACTGGCCTTGGCGGGGTTAAGCTCTGTTCACTTGAATGAAGCTTAACCCCACCCAGGCTAATGATACTAATCGTGACGTCACTGCGAGAAGGCTGAGGCGCTACTGCCAGCGCCGCTGCCTTCTAAAACAGCTGATTGACGGGGGTCCCGGGTGTCAGACCCCTGCCGATGAGTTTAAATAAACTGCAGAACCCCTTTAATATGGCAGATCATATGGGTGGGGCATTGTGATGTCACATGGGGGGGGGGGGCGGCAAACTTTTCTTTTGCCTAGGGCGGCAAAAATCCTTGCACCGGCCCTGCGGGTGAGTATGGTTTTGGGGCATATTTACAGGGATGTTGGTGTGTAGGGGAGTGGCCGAGTCATTGGCAGGAAGAAGGCTTGGTAAAGAATTTGGTGTTGTTGGAGCTCTTTCCCATTGTGGTGGCGGTGTCCATTTGGGGGGATTTTTTGCAAAATAGGAAGGTGCGATTCCATTGTGACAACTTGGCTGTGGTGGAAGCTATTAATCGCATTCCAGCTTCATTACCACCAGTTGTGTGCTTGCTGCAGCATCTGGTTTTGGGTTGTTTATTATTGAATGCGTGGGTAGTAGTGGGGGTGAGTAACTTAATTGCAGAAGTTGTGTCTTTATTGGGTTGGGAAGAGGGGAGCTTGGTAGGGGAACGACTGGACAATACGCTTGTCAAGCACAGGCCGGACCTGGGGCTGCAAGCCTGGGGGTAGGCCTGGCATGACAGTAATTTGGAGTTTGGAGGGAGTGGAATTCGGGACTATGGGGTTAATTAGTACGGCCGGGGGGGGGGGGGTGCATTAGGGGAGGGGTATGGGGTTTAAAAAGGGGTGGCACGGGCGGGAAAGGTGCCATTTTGTGGGGACAGTAGATTGGCAGCAGCCGCCACCCACCCACCCTTGGGGCTGCATTTTGCAAGGGGGGGTCTGGTGTCCGGGAGTGCTGGAGTTGGGTCGAGGGGTCAAGGGTGGATTTCAGTTTGGTCAGGCAGGGACTGTTTTTTTCTTGTCATAGCGACCAGGGCGGTAGGGGTTCCTTGGAGTTGGTGGTTATGGTGGCTATGGCATGGTGAGGAGGGAGCCAAGGGGTCTGGACTCCCCAGGCAGTGGAATTTGGGGTGTGATATGGCGGGTAGCTGCCCCACGTTTGTTGCCCAGGGTTACCCATTTCTGCCTCTGAGCTGGCGTTTATCAGCTAGAGGTAATTTAATTTAATTGAGGGGCGGGGCAGTTACGCGGCAGGTTTACGGGGTAGGTTTTTGGGTGGGCCTTCAGGTGGGAAGGCCTTCGGGTTGGTTATTATTTATGTTATTTATTGTTTTGTATGTTATTAATAAAATGGCTGCTGTGGCCAATAAAATCCACGCTTGTCATGCTCATATACTTGTTCAACGTGATGTCACCAAACAATTCATTGTAGAGGTAGATGCTTCTGAGGTAAGAGTGGGAGCTGTATTGTCTCAGGGGTCATCTTCCTTGACTAATTGACAACCATGTGCATGCCTTTGTCTCTGCATGTAACGTTTGCCTAAGGGCCAAAGTACCCAGGAGATGTCCTGCGGGTCTACTTTGCCCATTTCACAACTGATTATATCAGGTCCTGTAGTGGCATCTCACCTTTCTATTGTAATTATGGGTTTAATCCGTGTTTTTCTTCTGTGTCTGAGTTAAATTCCGTGAGTCCTGCGGTGGATGCCATCATGAATAATCTGTGCACAGTTTGGGCCTAGGCTTGCAAGAGCCTGGAAAAAGCTCAAAGCATTTAGTATGAACAAGCCAATAAGAAATGTTCCTTGGCTCCGAATTTTGTTCTGGGATAACTTGTATGGCTTTCCACTAAGAATTTGCACCTTATGGTACCATCTGGTAAACTGTCTCCTAAGTTTATTGGCCCATATAAGATCACCTCTGTTATTAAACCGGTATCTTTCAGTCTTCAGTTGCCATCCTGGTTCAGGATACTTAATACTTTCCATAAATCTTTGCTCAAGAAATACATTCCTCCCGTGATTCCTCCAACTAAACCTCCTGATCCAGTTGTAATGCAAGGCAAATTATAGTATGAAGTGGAAAAAGTTCTTGACTCTCTTCAGCATATTACCCATTGGAAGGGATAAGGTGCTGAGAGAACATGGGTCGCTGCTCGGGATGTTCATGTTCCTCGTTTAATAAGAAATTTTTATCTTGAGTTCCCTTCAAAACCTGCTCCCTATGTTGAGGGTCTGGTGGTGGTGGTGGTGGGGGGGGGGTAATGTAATATACTTACCTGGCTGGGCTCCAGCGGCACATTCCTCAGCTCTGGCACCTGTGGCCACATCCCTAGTTACAGGATGCAATGCTCTGCTTTCTCCCAGCAGCACGCTCAATCATCTGTTCTGATTATTGGCTAACCTATGGGAGAGTCAGGTCACCAGACCAATCAGGTTCTGGCCCAGGGATTTGGCTCTCTATTTAAATCTCATAAGGGCATATACCATTGATAGTGATAGTCCTAGTTTGGCTCACTAGCGTGGTTCCCTTGTTCCTTGTTCCTGTTAAGCTATTGGTACTCCTTGTTTCGGACCTCAGCTTGTCTTCTGACCATTCTCTGTCTCGCGTCTCTGGTACTGCATAGTCTGTCTGGTTCTGACCCATTTCTGTTAACTTTGATTATTGTGTTTGTGCTGTCTGTGTTTGTCCGTCTCTGCACTTAAGTACCATAGGGACCGTCAACCAGTTGTGGTCTAGGGCTTGTACTGCAATTAGGTAGGGACAGTGGGTGGTTGCAGTTCAGGGCCTCACTGTCCTTGTCCGTATGTATCTACACTACTGACGTGACAAGCTGCCTAAGAGACTAAGCCAGGGTGTGGGGTGTTACTCATAGGAGGAACTGGGGAGAGAAGAAGAAACAAGCACAACACGGAGGGACAATAGGCCTGTTGGTTCCACAATGTGCACAATTTGTAAATGTTACTGAAACAGTCAAATGCTATGTAACAACTGTGGCAGTGGTGGGAATAATGATTCTCCCTTGTAATATAACAATGTATAATTCTTCCTGGATGTAGCAGCAGATCATTTAATCATAAACGCTTCTAGTAGTCACACTGCAACCTCATAGGACAGGGCATATACTTATAGTCCTGGCACCTGGCTACCCTCCTCTTAACAGTCTCAATGTAGACAGTATTCCACTTAAACCTGCACTGGCATTTGGCTTCCCTACTGCACACCCGTAGCATCATTCTCCAGCATCTTCCTGGTCTCCTCCACTGCTGTGGCTTTTACCAGACAACCTAGGTTAGTACACAAAGGGACACTGTCGCACTGGTTGAGCATAGGTGCTTCTCTCCTGAGATATGAAGGACAACCTCCTTTATCACCTCTGCCACAGGGCCAACGTGAGATGTACCTACCAATTTGTATGCTTTTGGGGGCCAACTACTATGCAATTTCCCACCAATCATGGCCTCTTGGGCCATATTTTCCCCAGCGCCATATTAGAATATACACAGCTTAAATAGAGTACTGATGAACAACCACCATGCTTTACATATTAATAAACAGCATTGAAGGCACAATATATGTCACACCCTTTATCATAACCATATCTTTATATGTTAAAGGGGTTGTCTCACTTCAGTAATTGGCATTTATCATGTAGAGAAAGTTAATACAAGCTACTTACTAATGTATAGTGATTGTCCATATTGCTTCCTTTGCTGGCTGGATTCATTTTTCCATCACATTATACACTGCTCGTTTCCATGGTTACAAAACACCCTGCAATCCATCAGTGGTGATCGTGCTTGCACACTATAGGAGAAAGTGTCAGCCTCTCTGGTGGCCGGGACCATGGGAGCACACATAGGCTAGTGCTTTATCCTATAGCGTGCAACCACGGCCACCACTGATGGATTGCAGGGTGGTCTGTAACCATGGAAACCAGCAGTGTAAAATGTGATGGAAAAATGAATCCAGCCAGCAAAGGAAGCAATATGGATAATAACAATATATTAGTAAGTGGCTTGTATTAACTTTCTCTACATGATAAATGCCACTTGCTGAGGTGAGACAACCCCTTTAAAGTAACAGCAACAGGAAAAATGCAGCCAAAAACAGTTCTCATTTTGCAGCAGGAACATTAACCACTGTCCTAAGTGGTGTCAAAAAGTCTCAAATATCTGTGCAAGTATATTCCCCAAAAATCATTTTTGAGGGTTCTACGCCATGTTCTATACTATTTAGAAAGTTGGTATGGTGTGGATGGGGCTTAGCAAGAGGAGGTGTGGCTGTCTAAAACACAGCAAATGAAATATACACTCATTAACCATACACTCATTAACAAAAAATAATAAAAAATGCATCCCAGTATAAATGTTGGATTGCAGCAAAACATGTTGCCCAGTTGACACACTTTGAGAGGGGTGCATCACACATCATTGGACTGAGAGAAGCAGAATGGTCTTTTCGACAAATTGCCCGCTATCTAGGCCATTCTGACCTAGCTGTTAGGATGTTTTGGGAGCAGTAGTTATTTGAGGACATGCTTACACAGGGATAACATCTATGGCAAACAATAGTACTTGTGCAATGGTGGCTGTAGTGTCCACTGCGGCACAGGGTTTTGATGGCAAGTCTGGCCAGGACATGTCCAAATGTGAAGTGTGTCTTGACAGTGTCCCTCACAGCAGCAAAGTCTGAATGGCTGTAGTATCAGGTTACCTTGCTAACTCTGCTTAGTCATGCAAATTCCAAGTTCTCCTTCATCTTTCACTGTTTCTGTCCTCAGTAGAGTTTGCAGAGATATGTTTTCTGGGCCTAAACAGAGGTAGCATTAGGCAACAGCTTCCTCTCTCTCTCTCTCTCTCTAAACTCCTCCTAGAACA
Organism: Bufotes viridis; assembly: GCA_033119425.1. Classification (NCBI taxonomy): domain Eukaryota; kingdom Metazoa; phylum Chordata; class Amphibia; order Anura; family Bufonidae; genus Bufotes; species Bufotes viridis. The sequence goes on along the minus strand of CM065594.1, from coordinate 93,463,832 downwards.
ATCTCACTATACTGGTTGCAATACATAACGTTACAATACATGTCATACTTATTGCTCTGGAGTACTGTATAATCACTTACATATATCATTATTACATTCATACATATAACGTTTCATTCTATTTCAGCAACTCCTTCTGGGTACTTTTTTTTGTCAATGAGTCTAATTTACTCTAGATCATAACTGTTGTAGATTTGACTTTCTGCCACATGTAGGTCCAGAGATGTCCCTGACTTATTATTCTTGAAAGAAATATGTCACCAAAAATGTTATCTGCCATTTCAAACCAGATAGCAGCATACCCTTTTTTTCTAATCTGATTTTATTTTCTGAAAGCAGGTTTATTTATTCTATTCCATGAACATGATTAAGGGGCGGCCATCTTCCCTAAGCTGTTGTTAACAGCATTTTGAAAGCATTAAGAAAATTGCTTTATGGCAGCCACATGGGCCATAGACACATAGGTCAGGAGCTGAAATTATTGACTTCCATGGGAGAGTTTTCTAGGCATGCTCTGTGATCTGTTCAGAGGAAATTGTGCATTGAAAGAATAGATGGAAAGCTCTGACAATCATCTATTGTGAATGGAGGATCCTGTCTTATCTGTACGCAGAAGTGATATATTTACAGGCAGGATTAGAATTACAGAAAAGCAGATAACTACAGTAAATTGATCTGTACAGACCAAAAAAGTAGTGCCTATTATTAGGCCTAGTGGCCAGTGTGAAAACTGACAGATTTTATTGTTTCTCTTTAATGATAGATATAAACATGGAAAATTAAAAATAACATTAGCAACATAAACTTTCTGATAAAACTGGGTGCATCTCACAACAGTGAAAAGGAAATCAGCTCTGACATATGATAAATTCCCCCCAATATCTTAAAGGGATATTTCAGGATTCTAATATTGATGGCCTATCCTTAGTGTAGGTCATCAATATCAGATTGTCCGGGGTCTGACACCCCGCACTCCTGCTGATGAGCTCTTTCGGGGTAGCTGGCGCTACCTTGAAACAGCTGATTTGGTGGAGTTGTGGGGTTTCAGATCCCTACTGATCTGATATTGATGACCTACACTAGGGATAGGCCTCCTTTAAGGATGTCTGGGATATCTCTCTACATCTTACACATACGTAGGCCCCTGTGCGCCTGTGGTTTTGCCATAACACAGGATAGATTACCCTGCGGACAATGTTACCACTTAATTCTAAGTTCTCTTTAGAAGATTGCTACATATATAATTGGCTACATGACACATTTCCAGTCCTGTAAATTAATATGTAAAACTCCATATATTCTGCTGCTCTCATTTAACGTCGCTTCATGTTATTTTGTGCACAGTTGTGGTGATGTAAATACAATTATATGTATTTACATGAGGCAGGGAATCTCACTCAATGATACGGTTAGACTTACGCCTTCTGTTCAATGAAACCTAAAACCGCCCATTATCTCAGCTCCCCTGTCAGACCCCTGCCTGCAATTAGGAGCCGAACGTGGCTAATTACCAGATAGTAGCACCAAGGACCCAGCTATTTACATGTCCGGGAGTCTCAATACGGAGCTGTGTCTTCCAGCCGGCTTTGTACAGCCGTCTGCGCTGATCTGTATAATTAGCAGCACTAAACCCCAGAGATGGGTGCAGCCCCCAGGAAGGAGATGACACGGTCTGTTCAATGTCCCTGTGTACACAAACACTTTCATTGCGAAAAATATACAATAGGAAAGATACAATAATAAGGCTTAATTTCTCGTTATGACTACAGCTACACAGCAACTTTTGGTTAAGTGAAATTCATGCCAAAATCCTGATATCTCACTAAGAAGAAAGACTAGCATATGGTCTCTAGAATTCCAGTTGTCACTGCCTTTCCATATCTTGTAGGGATCCTGATGTAAGCTGTTCCCTATCCCAAAGTCGGTCAAGTTCCTGGGCAAGAAACAATGAAAATTTTATTTGATCAAAGTTTTGGTTTTGTTGAATTCCCATTTTCGGAAAGAGTGCCAGTGTTGTCCATGGTTGTATCTGGTAATATAAAAAGGGGGTCAGTCAGCACATCCCAATGCGCAGGTGCACGTTGCTATGGCTGAACACACAAGGTAAAACATACAATGCAACAGCACTCTGCAAACCAAATAAAGTACAAGAAAGTATTATAATGCTAATGCTACGCCTTATTTGTAAATTTGAGATTCTTAGCAAATACATTTTGTACTAAATTATTTGGGCCCGTCTGCCACACGTCAAGGCGATCTCTGTAAGACGGGTCCTAACACTAAATTCTACCTGTTATGTGCCATGACGGTTACCATACAATTCAGGGAGTGTAGGTTCCACATGCATGCTGGGCCCACCTTAAATTTTGTCATTTTTGGTGCCAAAATGGCCTCCATTGAATCCAGGGAATGCAGGCACCAACATGCATGCCGAGCCCACCACACCTCCCCTGGTGCCAGATGGCTACCAACGAATGCAATGAGAGTCCACCCTATACCTTTCCTGGTGCCAATTACCATGGACAGCCTATAGAGAGAGACTGATGTCATCTTAAAGGGTATCTGTCACCAGTTTTATCGTGTACTAACTAAGGGCAATATAAACTAATGACAGATCCGATTAGCAAAATGCTGGGTCACTTTGTTTAATTGACCCAACCATTTTTCTAAAATTTTGTGCTAACCTGCTCCAGCGCATTCCCATGAGTCCCCATATTCATGAGCTCCTGGGTTTCCACACTGACCTGCTGCTAATTCATATGGAATAAAAAATGTCAATCAGATGCAGGAGGCTGGAGAGAACCTCGAGCTGATGAAAATAGAGACTCATTGGCAAGTGCTGGAGCTTTTATAACTTGGCAGCATAAAACTGGTGACAGATTCCCTTTAAAGGGGTTTTCCAGGCTCCTGATATTCATGACCTATCCTCAGGATAGGTCATTAATATCTGATCGGTGAGGGTCTGACACTCGCTACACCAACAATCGTCCATTCCATACACCAAATCGAGTTGAATTGAGCCTTTGAAAAAAAGATAGTTGTGTCTCTTGAATTAAGAATGTATATCCAGCCATTTAAGAAAATGACCAACCTCCTGACTCCGTATGCCCTATAACAAGATATGGCAATTTCCTAATAAACCCTGCTCTGTATGGAAGTGTGTGAATACTGACAGATTGATGTACAGTGCCTTGAAAAGGTATTTATACCTCTTGAACTTTTCTACATTTTCTTTTCACATTACATTCACAAACTTAAATGTATTTTATTGGGATTTGATGTAATAGATCAACACAAAGTACAAAGTATGTCGGAAGGGAAATGAAAATGATACATGGTTTTCAATATTTTCAATAAATAAAAATCTGAAAAGTGAGGCGTGCATTTGTATTCAGCTACTGCACTCTGACACCCCTAAATAAAATTTCTGTGTGACCAATGGCCTTCAGAAATCACCTAATTAGTAAATAGAGTCCACCTGTGTGTAATTTACTCTCAGTATAACTGCAGCTATTCCGTGAAGACTTCAGAGTTTTTTTTGGCAAACATTAGTGATCAAACAGCTTCATAAAAACCAAGAAACACACCAGACAGGTCAGGGATAAAGTTTTGGAGAGGTGAGGTTAGGTTATAAAAAAAATCCCAACCTCTGAACGTTTCATGGAGCAGTGTTCAATCCATCATGGAATGAGTATGGCACAGCTGCAAACCAAACAAGACATGGCCGTCCACCTAAACTGACAGCCCAGGCAAGGAGAGCACTAATTAGAGAAGCAGCCAAGAGGCCCATGGTCACTCTGGAGCAGCTGCAGACATCCACAGCTCAGGTGGGAGAATCTGTTCACAGCACAACTATTAGTTGTGTACTCCACAAATCTGGTCTTTATGGAAGAGTAGCAATAAGGAAGCCATAAAAGCAAGACATAAGAAGGTCTGTTTGCAGTTAGCCCCAAGCCATGTAGGGGACACAGCAAACATGTGGAAGAAGGTGCTCTGGTCAGGTGAGACCAAAATTGAACTTTTTGGCTAAAATGCAAAGCGCTTTGTGTGGTGGAAAGCAAACACTGCACATCACCCTGAACACACCACCCCACTGTGAAACATGATGGTGGCAGCATCATGCTATGGGGATGCTTTTCTTCAGCAGGGACAGGGAAGCTGGTCAGAGTTGATAGGCAGATGGATGGAGCTAAATATAGAGCAATCCTGGAGGAAAACCTGTTAATGGCTGCAAAAGACTGGGACGGAAGTTCAACTTCCAGCAGGACAACGACCCTAAACCTACATCCAGGGCTACAATGGAATCAGGGGCGTAGCTATAGGGGGTGCAGAGATAGCAGTCGCTACCGGGACCAGGAGCCTGCTGGTCAAGTTACACCTCTGGCTGGAGGTAAGGGGTTAGGTCAATAATTTGGCATGGATGGAGGTGCCGTTTCAATTTTTGCCTCAGGCAGTACGAAGGCTACGTGCTTCCCTGCTCCTGGCCACAAAGCACTGAGGGGAAGGGGGCCCAAGCTGAACTCTTGCACCAGGGCCCATGAGCCTTTAGCTATGCCACATATTCATGTGTTAGAATGGCCCAGTCAAAGTCCAGACTTAAATCCCATTGAGAATCTGTGGCAAGACTTGAAAATTGCTGTTAACAGACACTGTCCATCAAATCTGAGCTTGAGCTACTTTGCAAGGAAGAATGGGCAGACTTAACATTTAACATTTTTGGATATCATGTATCATTGTTTTCACTTCACACATACATTCTACTTTGTGCTGATCTATCACATAAAATCCCAATAAAATATATTTAAGTTTGTGTGTGTAACGTGAAAAAAGAGGTATGAACACCTTTTCAAGGCAATGTGAGGGGCAGATTGTCCATAGATCTTACAGGGAAATTTCCAGCTGGGCCGATGCCCAAGGGGCTGCTTGGGCCCTCCTTCCGGGAACTCAATCGAGGGATAAAAAAGAAGCATGAAAAGCTTGAGAACTCTCCGCGGGAAAAGGTTCAGGGTTTGAGATGTCTTATCTGATCCACCCAATGGTAATAAGAGAAATTGTGATAAACTTCAAGCAGTCAATAATACTTTTATTCAGGTTAAAATAAAATCCCTGTGGAAGATACGTCTGCACAGAATGTTTTTGGAAGAAGGGGGGTCTGAGTGTTTTTTTGGCATCATTGGTTGAGACTCCAGAAATCACCAGGTTTTGCTACTGTTCAGTAAGAGGATAGAAGGAGAGTACATGATAATTCTGATATATTAAAGCAATTCTAATCCCTTTATGACTCTAGGGTAAAATATACATATGATGATTTTTTAGTTCATTTCAGTTTCCGATTTTATTAAGGGACCAAAAGCTGGAATTAGATGCCCTGGTTACAATAGAGGACTTAAGGCAAGCACTTGGGGGAATGTCGAGGAGTAAAACCCTTGGAGTGGATAGGACCCTAAAGAGTTATATCAGGAGATCCAGGAGATACTCTTTCCTCTTATGTTATAAATGTTTAATGCATCTCTAGAGAATGGTTATTTTACTGACTGTATGAGAGAGGCTCTGGTTACTTTGATTTTGAAGAATGATAAAAACCCAACATTGTTGGACCCTTACAGGCCAATTTCTTTATTCAATGTTGATATTAAAGGGGTTGTCTAACTTTGGCAAATGGCATTTATCATCTAGACATGATTTATCATGTAGACATGATTTATCATGCATTTATCATTGTAGACATGATTTATCATGCATTTATCATGTAGACATGATGACCTATCATCTGGATAGGTCATCAGTATCTGATCAGTGGGGGTCGGTCATCCAGGACCCCAACCGATCAGCTGTTGGAGAAAGTACCGGCACCCGCTGTAGCGCCACAGCGTTCTCACAGATTTGCCTCGGCCATGTGACATTATGTTCATCAGTCAAATGGCCAAGGCGTTGCTCATCACCATTGAAATTAATGGGGCTGAGCTATGATACAAAACACAGAGGCTATACAATGTACGGTGCTGTGCTTGCTGAGCAGAGAGCTACTGTGAGCACTGATGCCTTCTCAAACACTTGATCGGCGAGGGTCCTGGCTGTCAGACCCCCACCAATCAGATATTGATGACCTATCCAAAGGATAGGTTATCAGTGTAAAAGTCCTGGAAAACCCCTTTAACCACTAAGGTCAGCTTAGGCTACTTTCATACTTTCACCCATGACAGATCTTACTACCAGTAAAAAACGCTTTCCGTTTTTTTCCCATTCATTGTCAATGGGGACAAAACGTAACTGAACAGAACGGAATGCTCCAAAATGCATTCCGTTTCGTTCTCATACCAGAGAGCAAACCGCAGCTCTGCCGGATCCAGCAAAAACGCTAGTGTGAAAGTACCTTTAACTGTACTGCCGTAGCTGGGTTCCAGCAAAAGTGAAAAGGGTGGCGGGGTGTGGGGTTGGCAGCAGCATCAGGAGACCACAGAGTGACCCAGTGACAGAGTAGGGAGGTGGTAGCAGCATCAGGAGACCACACAGTGACAGAGTGGGGAGGTGGGGACAGCTTTTCCAGGGAAAACTCTGCTAGTTGCTAATACAATAATATACAGCACACACAATGGCTAATAAACCCTTTTTCTTTTTCCCCACTAATACACGCCAAAAAGGGCTTTAGAACATATCCACTGAATGGCAAGTACATATTTTTTTTGCCACTAATACACGCCAAAAAGGGCTTTAGAACATATAACTGCACCGCTGAATGGCAAATACTGTATATATTTCTTTTTTCCACTTATACATGACACAAAAGGCTTTAGAATATATAACTGCACCACTGAACTGCAAATATATATATTTTTTTCCATGCTGAACGGCAATTTTTTTTTTCTTTTTTCCACTTATACATGACACAAATGGCTTTAGAATATATAACTGCACCGCTGAACGGCAAATATAGTTTTATTTCGCCACTATTACACGCCAAAAAGGGCTTTAGAACATATAACTGCACTGCTGAACGGCAAATATATTTTTCTTTTGCCACTAATACACGACAAAAAAGGCTTTAGAACATATAACTGCACCGCTAAATGGCAAATATATTTTTATTTTGCCACTATTTCACGCCAGAAAGGGCTTTAGAACATATGACTTCACCGCAGAACAGCAAATATATTTTACTTTTTCCACTTATACATGACAAAAGGGCTTTAGAACATAAAACTGCACTGCTGAACGGCAAATATGTTTTTCTTTTGCCACTAATACACGGCAAAAAAGGCTGTAATTTTCGCCTTTCACCAAACAACGGCTAATAAGCCCTTTTTTACCACTAATACAAGCTAAAGAATGCTTTAGAACATATAACTGCACCGCATAAGGGTAAATAAGACATAGAAATATTTCCTTGTAATAAACCCTGTTAATGCCTGTATCAAACAACACTTTCACCCCAATAACAAGAACGGTTTCCTGGAATTGCAGAGCAGTATAATGGCAATTTGGGTCCCCAGTCAGTGCAGCAAGGTATAATAGAATTGTTCCTATTACCCAGGCTGTAACCTCCCCTACTGAACCCTGTTCTACATAAATGCTGTGGAATCATTCCTCCCTATCCTTTCCCTACACCTTGAATAATGTTTTCCTGCACTTGTAACTCTTTTTTTTAGCACAATGACGTATTTTCTAACACTGTCCCTAGCGCCTCCTGACGTCTCTCCCTGCACTAAGTACTCTGGTATATGGCAGAATCCAAGATGGCTGAGGCTATTTATAGGGCTATGACATCACAGGGCTAGCTGGCTGCTGATTGGCTGCATGCATGGCATTATGGGTGATCCCATCTTCCCAGAGTTCCTTGCTCCATGTCTTCACACGTGCAGCAGCCATTTTAGGAAAAAATGCGATTCGTTACCACGAAGTGTGAGGAAATTCGTATTCGGTGCGAATCGAATTTTTCCTGAAAATCGGACCGAATTCCACTTCGTCAACTTCGATTCGCTCATCTCTACTGTTAATACAAAGCACTTACTGTTTTCTTGTGATTTTCCATATTGTCTCTTTTTCTGGCTTGAATCCTTTTTCCATCACATAATATACTGCTTATTTCCGGGGGTTCTGACCACCACTGCTGGACAAGAACTGCTGCGCATGCGTAAACATATGCACTCCCACGGTCCCGGCCATCAGAGAGGAATGTGTTTTTTCCTATAGTGTGCAAGCATGGCCATCACTGCTGGATTAAAAGATTAATCAAGCCAGCAAAGGAAGCAATATGGACAATCACAATACATTAGTAAGTGCCTTGTATTAACTTTTCTACATGATAAATATAGAAATGCTAAAGTGAGACGACCCCTTTAAGGTTCTTGCAAAGGTTTTGGTAGGGAGGTTGAAAAAGGTGGTAAATTGATTTATACACGATAAACTATGTGACTTTATGCCTGGCAAGCCAGTTGGTAAATTTGAGAGTTCTCTTTTTGAATCTCCAGGTAGAGAAGACCCCCTCCAATATTGGATATCACTCAGTAATTTCTTCAGCTGATTGAAAAGCTTTTGACTCTATTGAGTGGGAATATCTGTGGGAGGTCTTGAAAAGGCCAAAACATCCGGGACCCCGAACATCTTCTGGATGGTGATACAGTTGAATATTGTGGCAGGGCACAGGAGTCAGTAGCTTCCTGCCCCATCTCTCTTATAGCCTGTAGGCTATTAGGCCTTATGATTATTAGTGGTTGTCTGCATCCAGGCCCAGGCTAAAAGATGACATCATCAAGACTGACTGTATAGGGATGCAGGCAGCGCAGGCTGAAAGAGGTCTGTGGTCTGCATTGCAGCTGCCCGCGGGGAACAGAACTGAGGTGAGTATTTGATCTATTTAGTTTTTTTAATGTCATTGTTGGAGGGGCATTATAATTGCTGCGGCATTACAGGGGGCAGAGGTATTATAACTACTGGGGCACTACAGGGGGTAGGCGAATCATAGCTGCTGTGGCACTACTGGGGGCAGGGGCATCATTACGTCTGGTGCACTACTGGGGCAGAGGCATTATAACTTCTGGTGCACTACTGGGACAAAGTCATTATAACTTTTGAAGCACTGCAGAGGGCAAGGGCATTTTATATGCCATGGCATTACTGGGGCAGACGTATTATAGCTTCTGGGGCACTACAGGGGACAGGTGCTTTATAACTGTTAGGGCAGAGGTATTATAACTTCTGGGGCACTATAGGTGCAGAGGCTTTATAACTGCTGGGGCACTACTGGAAGAGGTAATATAACTAATGGGAATGGGGCACTATTTGGGGCATTATAACTATAGGGGCACTATAGGGTCATTTTAACTATTTGGGCACTTAACTGTGTTGACACTACAGAGGGTATTATGAAGTGACTTCTGAAGGTATGATAGTGGTCATTGTAACTACTGGGGGCACAATAGAGGGGTCTAAATACTACTAGAGGGCACTTTAGGGGACCTTATTAATACTAGGGCACTGTAGATAGACCTTAAAGGGATTCTGTCACGGCATTTGACCCTATAGAGCTGCGGACATGCACGGATAGATCGCCGCTAGCATGTCCGCAATATAGCAGTAGAATAGCTCTGGGTGTTTTTATTTGCTTTAAAAAGTTATTTTATTGATATGCAAATTAACCTGGGAAGGTGCCCAAGGGGCGGTACTAACCTTCCTGGTGCCCAGCCACGCCCCCATGTGAAGGAGCTCAGCACCGCCTGCCTCCGTCGAATCTCCTTCTTGCTTCAGTGAGATCGCCATAAATTTTGCGATGCGCAAGATCGCGCATGCGCAGTTCCTTCCCTGAGGCTGATGCCAGCACAGGGAAGGAACACCATGTTGCAACTGCGCATGCATAATCTTGCGCACAAGCAAGGTTAGTACCGGCCCTTGGGCACCTTCCCGGGTTAATTTGCATATCAATAAAATCATTTTTTAAAGAAAATAAAAGCACCCAGAGCTATTCTACTGCTATATTGCGGACATGCTAGCGGCGATCTAGCCGTGCATGTCCGCAGCTCTATAGGGTCAAATGCCGTGACAGAATCCCTTTAAGGGTGCACTATGGTGGGCATTATTATTGAGCACTATATGGAGGACACTATTACTAATGGGCACTCTCCAGGAACAGTATCATTATTGGATTCATTGTAGGGGATATTATTACTAATGAGGGCGCACACTGGAAGAGTTATTGCTATTGGGATGTTTATATTACTATAGTATTACTATCTGTACGGCACTGTTATTTCTGTAGAATAGTACTGGACAGCATTGGGGAGCACAGAGGGCACAGTATTGGGGGTAGCAGCAGGATCTAAATCTAAGATGTCTGTGTGTTAAACTCTGCAGAGACAAGACACATCTGGAATAAGTCATTAGGGGCCAAATGTAGAAGAGGAAAAAACAATGTCTACATCAGAGGAGAGGTTACCTGGGAGGCACTGGATGTGAGAGGTATGTAGTGCTGTAGAGTCCTGTATCTTTGGTAGTGTCTATCCAGCAAGTAATATATGTCTTTTATGCTAAGGTGTGTGCGTGTGTGTGTGAGGCGGTAACTTTGAGAATCTGCCACATATACATTAGGGCTAGGGCCTTGGATCTTTTGAGACCCAATCAATGCCCCTGGGTTTTAGTGAAGTTGCTGTACTCTAACTCTCTAGGGGAGCACGTCAGGGATGTCCCCTGTAACCTCTTCTGTTTGCTCTAATTGAACCATTGTCAATGGTGATTAGGAATGACAGTCGTATTATGGAATTTAGATATGGTGTTGTGGAAAGTAAACTTTCTTTGTATGCTGACGATATTGTCCTTTTTGTTGGTAATACACCTGTAGCCCTCCGAGTAATTATGGACATTTTTCAGAAGTTTGGTGTTTTCTCAGGTCTTGCGATCAACTGACTGAAATCAGTTCTGCTTTCCTTGGATGCTCGTACCCTCGCTCTTGATTCCCCCTTGGAGATAATTGATGAAAATGCTACATCGCCTTTGTTCATATTTGCCTTTACATACAGATTTTTCACAGACTTTTATTTGTCTGGTATCACTGTTGTTTTTCTCTGACAGCACTGTTTTTCTTCTTCTCTCTTACAGAACTATTGATAGGTCATTGTTCATTATGCCTACTAGACAAAGGCGTTCACCATTTGTGCAATTAAGAGACTTTGAAAGGGATGAATAGTAGGACTTCGAGAAGCTAAGTGGTCCATCTGTCAAATATCGGAAAGAGGTGGATGAGAAGTTTCTTTAGTGCAATGGTGGTGTTGACCATGGTCAGAGGAGGGCACTCACATATGTAGAAACTGTTCTGGATGGTCAAGCCAGACAGTTGCTTGCCAAAATCATCATACAAGAAATGCTGCTGTATCGCAAAGGACAGCCTCATTACAATTAAACACATTCTGCAATAGCCCCTGTAGTGACCCCAAGAGCATAAGAAACCATCTACTTGAAGCAGGACTGCATTCATGCACTCCACTAGCTTGTTTTCCACTGTTTGCCATCAAAAGCAAGAGCATCTGTGGTGCCACGAGATAGCCCATTGGGGGCATGAATAGCAAACAATAGTATTCATTGATAAAAGCAGATTCTGACTTGCTACTAGTGATGGCCGCATCAAAGTTTGCAGGAGATCTGGAGGGAACCTACTGCCATCATGCATAGTGTGGTGTGCTGCACCATCAACTACCATGGTTGTTCCTGTCTGGTACTCATGGAGGGAACATTACATAGTATATAAGACCGAAAAAAGACATTTGTCCATCCAGTTCGGCCTGTTTCCTACAAGTTGATCCAGAGGAAGGCAAAAGAACCCTGTGAGGCAGAAGCCAATTTTCCCCACTTAAGGGGGAAAAAATTCCTTCCCGACTCCAATCAGGCAATCAGAATAACTCCCTGGATCAACGACCCCTTTCTAGTAGCTGTAGCCTGTAATATTATTACACTCCAGAAATACATCCAGGCCCCTCTTGAATTCCTTTATTGTACTCACCATCACCACCTCCTCAGGCAGAGAGTTCCATAGTCTCACTGCTCTTACCGTGAAGAATCCTTTTCTATGTTTGTGTACAAACCTTCTTTCCTTTAGACGCAGAGGATGTCCCCTCGTCACAGTCACAGTCCTGGGGATAAATAGATGATGGGAGAGATCTCTGTACTGACCCCTGATATATTTATACATAGTTATTAGATCTCCCCTCAGTCGTCTTTTTTCTAAAGTGAATAACCCTAATTTTGATAACCTTTCAGGGTACTGTAGTTGTCCCATTCCAGTTATTACTTTAGTTGCCCTCCTCTGAACCCTCTCCAGCTCTGCTATGTCTGCCTTGTTCACAGGAGCCCAGAACTGTACACAGTACTCCATGTGTGGTCTGACTAGTGATTTGTAAAGTGGTAGGACTATGTTCTCATCACAGGCATCTATGCTCCTTTTGATGCAGCCCATTATCTTATTGGCCTTGGCAGTAGCTGGCTGACACTGGTTTTTACAGCTTAATTTGCTGTTTATTAAAACTCCTAGATCCTTTTCCATGTCAGTGTTACTGAGTGTTTTACCATTTAATATGTACGGGTGACTTGCATTATTCCTTCCCATGTGCATAACTTTACATTTGTCAGTGTTAAACCTCATCTGCCATTTCTCTGCTCAAGCCTTCAATCTATCCAGATCTCTCTGTAGCAGTATACTGTCCTCTTCAGTGTTAATTACTTTACACAGTTTAGTGTCATCTGCAAACATAGATATTTTACTGTGCAAGCCTTCTACAAGATCATTAATAAATATATTGAAGAGAATAGGGCCCAATACTGACCCCTGAGGTACCCCACTAGTTACAGTGACCCAATCTGAGTGTGTACCGTTAATAACCACCCTCTGTTTTCTGTCACTCAGCCAGTTACTTACCCACATACCGACATTTTCTCCCAGTCCGAGCATCCTCATTTTATATACTAACCTTTTATGAGGTACAGTGTCAAATGATTTGGAGAAGTCCAGATATACGACATGCATTGATTTGCTGCTGTCAAGTCTAGAACTTACCTCCTCATACCAACCTTCGGTATGTTGAGGACTTTTTGAAAACAGTCTTATTGCCTTTTTGACACAGGAGGCATGGTGTTCCAACAAGATAACGCCCGTCCCAATCCTGCCCGTGCTACACAACATGCCCTTAATGGTATCCAGCAGCCCTCCTAGCTTGCTTAATCACCAGATCCCTCCTCTCAGAATATCTGCGACTGGATGGGATGACAGATCTACCATGCACAGCAGCCAATAACCACCTTAGCTAAACTACTGGTCCAAGTTCAAAGAACTTAATATGATATACCACAGGAGGAAATCCAAGATCTGCATGACCTTAGCATGCCAGAGTGGCAAGGGGAGATGCCTATCAATATAAATTTGACTCTGACTCAACATATACCCTGCTCCAGTTTATACATTGTCGCTCTCAGCTCAGTCGTATTCTGTTAGTGTATAAAGAAATCTTCTCTATGTGTCCTAGGAGGTCAACCATATACCCCCTCCTCACTTTCCTCGGCCTGGCTGTAAGACAACAGGCTTGAGCAGGAGCCTCTACTGTGGGAAAGAAAGACAAGTAAGCCCTGCCCCTGTCTAAGCCCTGCCTACTCAGCTGGACTGCAGCCAAAGATGGAAGACATCATCAGGGAATCACCTCCTGTGTTCTCTGCAGTATTTTTAAAATACTTTTTTTTAGGATCGTGCATAAAATTCTACAGAATAGAAAACAGTGGAGGCAATCTTATCTCCTTTTTATGCTTTCTATTTATTTATAGATTTAGTGATCCTTTAAACTCCAGCCAGCATTTTTGATTGAATATAAGCCTGTAGACTGTGAATCAGCGACCAAATGTTTATTTGTCCATCAAAGATGTGTCACACCTTAGCAGAACTCTTACCCTCATACATAGTCTGTAAAGATATTGTGTTTTTATTTTATTTTGTGTTATATTTGAATCAGTCCTAGGCATTATAGTACACTAATGTTGTCAGAGAGAGGAAATAGCTAACTTCTTCTTCTGCTTAGGATTCAGTAGTTAATATAGCAACTTGCCGTCATAGTGTTATTTACCTCACCTGGCTCCTCTGATGATTTTCAGTAAGTGGTCATGGCTCCAGCTGATATTCGCATCTGATTACTAGCCAACCAGCCCTTCCTGCCTCCCTTTAATTCCGTGTTCAGCTGCAGCTCTGCTGGCTACCAATGCAACTCTTCTCTATGGCGGGAAGCATCGACCAACCAGTGCTTACTGATAATTTCAGGCCTGAAGACTATTTAAAGGGGAAACTGCCATGCCTTGTTTACAGATTGAAATTTTAATTTTGTACATACTGATCCTGATCTCGGCTCCTGATTTTACCCTGACCTTTCACTTTGGTCTGTTAGGGTGCAGAATGGGAAGATACCTTAAAGTGATCGTGCAAAGACCTGAGGGCCACTGCTAAAGAAGTGTCCTATTGTTTCTCACAATGCAGTCTAAAATATGCAATGTTTTCCCATGTGTAGTTAAGAACAGTGTTATTTCCATGTTATATTAACTTCTGGCCAGAACATTGAGAGTTAACTCATTGCTTGGTTATAATATTTAGGCAGGAGCGGGTCCAACCCTTGGGCTTGGTCACCTATTAGTATAGTAAAGTGCTTGAGTTCGTGGAGTGAGCAGCACCCAGCAGGAACCTAAGTCCTGTGTGGGACACAGACAAGAGATGGGGGTCTAAGGGCAACTTTCAATAACTCACCCACTTTGAGAGAACAGAAAGCAACTCCATTGAAGGTTCAAAGCTATATTAGTCAGTGTGAGGACTATTGCCTGTGAGGGTAACACATTTATTTTGGCTTATGGACTTCACAGCTTTTTGACTAGTTGTGAAGGTCTCAGGTCCCTAGTCATGTAAGAAAGAGACACATTACTCATCAGTTAAAGGTGTACACATGACACCACAGTGTACATTGTAGAACCACATTTTGTGAGAATATTGCAGCACCAGGCAGGATTACAGTGAAGCATAGTGATACATAAAGAGTGTATCTGGATGTGGCATGTGGAGTTATTTTTCTACTCTGACGGAAGTTTGTTGAAACTGTTAGCAAGAACCGAGTCTGCATTTACCAGTAAATGTATGTGGATACTGCAGAGACTTTCAGTAAAGTACTGGTTGATGGTTCTATTCTGCAGCTGCTCTCTTCTTCCATCTATCTCTACTGCCTCTGCAACTACCACTAGCACCTCAGGTCCCTGCCCTGCACCTCATCACAACCCTAACACTAATTGCACCTTACCTTATATCACTAGGCTGTGCCCTGGGGAAAAGGTGCTCCCTCCTTTACGGTGCACGCAGCTCAGGGGGAGCACCGGTGCAGGATTCCCGCCACCGTCTGGACTACCACCACTCCCATCATTTGCCCTGGTGACTTCCCACGCCAGGCCTACTGCACCCATAGAACTTTAAAGCTGTCAGCTGAATGTTCTGTATCTCCTGACTTCCCCATATACATGCATGCTCGGCGTGACCAATCATGTATGTGTTTTTAATGAGTAAAAAGGATAAACGTACTGCCAGATCCTTTGTTCCCCGTACCTCAACTGTCAGGTGAAAGTTAGGAGCTCCC